>SOZL01001001.1:0-14405 GCA_009733165.1 Naja naja | reverse complement strand
GGTTTTGCACAGTGTTTTACATCTTCATTTGTACTCCTAAAGCTGTTATTCCTTGTATGGTTGCTGGCGTAGTGTGTGATTAAAGAGAGGGGTGATTTTATAATGATGACAAAACTAATTTTTGTTACAGTTTTTATTAAAGAATAATGAACCATAGTTTAGGTGGGGTGCTTTAATATGTATACAGTACAATTTAATTTATAAATGATAATATTGGAAGTGCTTATACCCTTGTATGGATTTCATTTCCCACCCCATCCCCTTATTGATACACATTTCAGAGTTTCATCATTCAGTTCAATTCATCACTTCATTGGCCGATTGCCCAGTTATTCAGTAACATTCATTCAGAGGATGATTGGAAAAAGGATGACCTAAATATCACCCAATTAGCTTCTTAACACAGAGAGTCCTCATGGGTTAAAATGACTTGCTACCCTATGTAAATAGGCATCGAGACAATATTTATGTAAATTGACTTTTAAAGAACTGAATTCATTCTTGGCAGATATTCAAGACAATATATTCTGTAGTTTCTAGTTGTGCTTTGCTAAAGACTTTTCTTTTGAGTATATTGTATGTCTATATTGATCTAGCTTGTAGAAATTGAAGTAATTTCAAGCCAATTATATTCTTTAACCTTAACACCATTCATGACCTTTTACTCTGTGGGCATTATTTTGTAAAATGAAGAATGCTGATTTTCACTCTGTTTCTATGTAATTCTTCTGTACCTTTATTCCTGCAGTATTTTAGGAGGGGTGAGCCACGGCTTCACGTGGGATGCAATAATTGAATGTACATGTATATTTTTAACTGACATTTTATTAATAGGTTATATCTAATAGCTGTCTTACAGCATAGTATCTAAAAAGAAGATGCTAACATCAGGAATTTAACTTAAGTTTTAATCCTGTTCATATTTGCAATGTCTGCAATCATGTCATTTGAAGTACATTTTCCAGAATGTACATTTTCATGATCGTTGTCGTGAGTTCTGAA
This sequence comes from Naja naja, assembly GCA_009733165.1. Lineage (NCBI taxonomy): Eukaryota > Metazoa > Chordata > Lepidosauria > Squamata > Elapidae > Naja > Naja naja. The sequence goes on along the minus strand of SOZL01001001.1, from coordinate 13,403 downwards.
AAATGTATCTTAGAGTGTGAACTCTTAAAATAATGTATTAATTCCTTTTGATAAAATGTGAGGATGGAAACAGCTTTTAAAAATTTCTATGAAAATACCACCTCACTTTCTGGGAAAGTTAGCAGTAAGCTTTAGACTGATATAGATATTGCATGAAGAAATGTGATAAACTTCTAACATACATAGAACATCCTCACTGTAAAATAACCATGATTCAACACTGTAATAGCTGTTATTTCTTGTTATTTTGGAGAGGGTTTGCACATGGAATTTTATTTTGAAATAAAAGCAAATTTACAGTCAGCAAAAGGGCACAAAAATTGTCAAAATAATCTTAGACTGTTAGACTAAGCTTGTCTATGTCAGAAAAATCATATGCTTCAGTGACTAGAAGTTTTGAAGATGTTCCTGACAAGATAAATGGAAACCCTGGTGCCACAATGCCTTTTTAGAAGATTGCTTGTTTTTAAACATGGCCTTGCAAAAATTGTAAGTCATCTGTTATTGACAAGATAAAGTATTTTAGAAAACCAAAATTTTCCAAGTTTTCTTTGTATTCAGAAACAAGTATGTTATTCCTAATATTTCTGACCCAAACAAGTGCCAGCCTTGATGCTCTTGCATGTAAATATTACAACAGTTAATTTTCCTGCTGTCACATACGCCCTTTTCTTCAGTGTTACCCTGTGTGTCAAAGATTCATTTTCCTGATTGCTGAAACTTAAAAAGTCAATAAATAAACCCTCAGCCCTGCATTTAGATTTCTTTCCATACAGCAGAATTGTGTTTGATTCTAAGCAAGGCTTTGGTAGTAATGCTTTCAAAATGATCTCTGTCCACATTTTGGAATGTTGGCTTCTTGTATATCTGGTTTTCTTACTAGACTAGACTAACACTAACATATTCTGGTTCTGTCTTTAAGATTTGATGCCTATCATTAATAGAAACACACTCAGCAAATTACTACTTTTCTTACTCCAGATATTTTCTATTCTGTATTTTCTGTGTTCATTGAATATTACTTGTTTTATTTAAAAGCTTATATTTAGCATGGAGTGAATAATGCTACTGTATATTGGTTACTGGAACATTTTTATATTTTATAAAATTTAAGATTTTACTTTTGCAGATAATGAAGGAAAAAAATCTGACTTTTAATTTACTGTGCTCTACACACATTTAAGTCCTCTATCTAGATTTATCAAGTTTCTTAGAGCTCTGTCAGATAATGTATGTGCTTGAAGAGCTATTTTTAAGAAGCACCAGTGCTCCTACTGCTTGCTTTTTTGGGGCATGTACAACATCACAGATTGTACAGATCCCTTAGAACATCTACAACATCTTTACTGATTACACATTGGTGTTTGTCCCAAGTTTTAGACTCTTAACCAATTATGTTTGGGTTAAAAAAAAATCATTTGCTTTCTAAAGAAACTGAGCTGAAAAAACTTCTTAGATGAGAAGTGAAATGTTTTCAAGGAATGCAACCCAGAAAGTTGAGTTGCCTTTTGGAAAAGCAGCTTTGGGACAACCATGACCTGGATGATTGAGAATTTATTTATTTATTTATTTATTTATTTATTTATTTATTTATTTATTTATTTATTTATTTATTATTTGAACTTATATGCCGCCCCATCTCCTAAGACTGGTGCTTACAACTAAAAAAGCAAAGAACAATAAATACATTAAAAAACGATTAAAAAAAGAATCTCCATAGACATTTGCTCTTAGAACTTTAGAAGCTGTGGTTTTATAATTGTAGAAAAATTAGAGTGGCTCTGTTCTAATATTTTTCCTGTTATTAGTGTTGTTATTAGAAAACACATGTCCTGACCATTTTGGTCATTTGTTAAATTATGTCCTGGTTATTGAGAGTGGCCATGATCCTCATATCCAACTGAAAATGTACATTGAAAACCAGAGTGAAATAAGCACACGCTCCAGAAAATACACAAGGGACATTCTCCAATGAGCTGCTCCGAGCATCCAGTAGTGGGAGGTGCTTAGTCTCTGCTCAGATAGGCTGGACTTAATTAATAGGGACGCCCTCCTCCACATACTCCTCCTTAGCATCCCCCAGTTTTTGCTCAGCCTTCGTTAGGTAGGCAGCTTTTTTCCTTGGCCAGAATAGGAAGAAAAGAGCAGGTTTGATTCACAGCCTTTGAAAACAGGATCTCTCCAAACTTTAAAATAATTACTTCCGATGGCAATTTGGCAATTATAGCCATCGGAGCAAAGTTCAGCTCCACAGGTAGCAGTCAGCTGCTTTTGCGGCAGTCTGAGGCATTTTAAAACCACTTGCCATTGTGAAGCCCTTGCTGCCGCGCTGTTTTAAAGAGCGCGCAGTCAGTTTAAATCTGCCTGAGACATTTCTCTCCCATCTCAGAACACCTACAAGGGAGGGGCATCTGCACTCGTATTTCCCCTTCCGCCTCTAAGCGCAGTTCTGATAGAAAGAGGTGACAGTTGCTGCTGATTTTTGGCATGCAAAATAACAGCCGACGCCATTTTGTATACTGAATCCCACTTGGGACTGCGACATTCCTATAGTCTGTTGAGAGGCCCTATCCCTTGCAAGGCTCTCTCGTGGGAGCTCAGGGGACAATTGTTATTCCATTTTACCCCTTCCTGGGGTTGCTATTGGTGATTAAGTTTGCAGCCATAACAGATCATTATTGCAATACAGGATCATAACAGTGAGCACCAAGGCCTGTGTCCGCCTGTGCAGGCAGCTGTTGAGGGCCCTTTGGAATAAAGATTCTTCATTGTCCAATTACTCTGGCCCTGACAGGTGTTCTCTATTTGGATATATGCATATTTGGCTGACAATCATAATATAAACAATATCTGTGTACATGTATAGGTAGGTAGATATATATATATATATATATATATATATATATATATATATATATATATATGTTTTCGTAGATTTTCACGGGTAAAAGTATGTAGGTCTTGGTGTATTCGGTCTTGTCCTGTAAGATTGATTCTCAGACAAGGAATCAAGACCTCCATATATATATATATATGTAGGTCTTGGTGTATTTGGGTCTTGTCCCTGTAAGATTGAGAATACCTTGGCAACGTTTCGACGAAATCTCATCCGTCATCTTCAGGCTGGTGTCTTCAGCTTCGTTCTCCTGGGAGAAGTCTACGAAAACAAATATATACATATATATATACATATACATACATATATATATATATATATATATATATATATATATATATATATATTGTGTGTGTGTGTGTTTGTGTGTGTGTGTGTATATAAGTAATAATTGGAATTCAAAAGAAAAAAAAAGGCGAATAATAAGAGAGTTCCCTGCCCCTGATTGGAGCATTGGAGCCCCTGGATGAGCCAACAATCCAAAACATATCCATCCGCACGCCTTTGCACACACACACACACACATTTATAAAGCCTCATAGGCCTACTGCAATCTCAAGAGTTGTAATGGCAAGCAAAAATAATACTAAAGTGCCATCTTCCAAGGCTACATCTTGAGCCCAAAACAAGTCAAAACATTCTAAGGGGTGTTCTAAGGCCGCAGGAAAGGATGCCAATAGATGCCAAAAGGTGTTAGAAAAATATATGAAAAAATGCATGAGGGAGGCTGAAAAAAATTCCCAGCCCTCTTCTCTGGCTAGGCCGGCTCCAGTTCCAAACATCCTGCCACCACCCCTGGATCTCTCCATGCCATCCTGGAGGGCCACAGCTGGACCAGTCCAAACAAGGCCATCAATGGTACCTGACAGGCGGGCCCCAGAGGCAACTTTTACCCCTACAGCAGCAGGACTACGCCAAGATGACTTCCTTTGGGGGGATGTTCCTGAAAAGATGAAGGCCCGGATGGAGATGGCGATTAGACAGGTCATCACTGTGGGGGTACAAGAGACTGTGATGGCCAGGCAGCCTCCACCTTCTGACTGCAATTCACAATCCAGTCGCTATGCAGAACAAATCTTCATTATCAACAGGTACCTCCCAAGGGAAGTGTTGTATGATACCACATACACATTCACACAATTTACAGGATGAGGGAGAACAGGAGGACCAGATGGAACAGGTTGGGGAAGGGTCAATACGACAGTGACCTGGTCCTGTCAGAGGCAGACCCTCTAGAGAGAGGCATGTCAGATGATGAAGGCATCATGCCAGACCAACCGATCTTTACGGGTCTGTTCCGTCCTCAACTATTCAAATCTCTATTATTCAAGGCAAAAACTACTGCTCGCCTTAATAATCGCTTCCCCTCTGTCCAACAATCAGTAGTACAAGGGGAGTCAAAAGATTTGATTTTCTCCCAACCAATAACTGCGGACGTTATATCTGTCCTGCAGATGTTCTCGGACCTCATCCAGAAACAACAGGCTTCTGCAGCAGTGTACCCCATCCCCACAGGATATGACAGAAATTTTTTTCAATTTGGCTCCAGAATTTTCAAACTCTTAATATCCCAGAAGTAGATGACCCAGTGGTGGCCTTAGCATCCTCTGCGATTCCCACCGAAGCAGAGGAGGCACTCAAGCCAGAAGAAAAAAGGGCCGAGTTAGCTCTCTGCAAGGTGCATCAGTCAGATGCGTGGGCCATAAAAGTGGCTATGGCCACATCTTTTTTCACTAGATCTTCTCTCAGATGGCTCTGTCATCTGGGGGAAACCATAGCAAATTCTAACATCAGGGTGCATCAAGACATCGCCAACTCAGTGGCTGCAGAATTCTCTGCAGGCATACGTTCAATGCAGTAAAATTCTCAGCTCGAGCCATGACATCACAGGTTACAGCTCACCGATTGCTATGGCTCAGGCATTGGTAGGCTGATACTAAACACAAATGGAAGCTTGCCTCTTCCCCAATTTCAGGAGACAAATTGTTCAGCACCACTCTCGATCCACTTCTGATAGAGACCAGAAGCAAGAAAAAATTCTCCCTTCCCTTTTCAGTAGACCAGATAATAGGAATACCCAGTCCTTTTGGAGAGGTTCCTTCCGTCCCTTCTACCAGGGACAATACTCTCCAAGATTCTAGAGAGCTTCTGGATTTAAGAACAGCCAACAGTCAGATAGATCAGACCTGGGAGCCAGGAGCCAGAGGGGAGGGCAAGGTAAAAGACCTTTCTGTTGGGCAGGAAATAGAGGTTTCTGACACCCAAAATAGGTCTAAGGACTAAGCCCCTATTGGCGGAAGGCTAAAACCTTTTGCAGACCACTGGGATTCCTCTACCTCTGATTTCTGGGTTAGAGACACCATCAGAGTTGGTCTGGCTCTAGAATTTCAATCCACTCCCCGAACTTCTTCATGACATGCCTCTCTCCAGAAACCCTGTTAAAAGGAACCTGATGGAAACAGCTATTAATCATTTAATGGAAATCCAAGCCATCCAACCAGTGGCACCAGATCAGCAAAGGCAAGGCTTTTATTCACTACTGTTTCTAGTTCTGAAGAGTTTGAGGGGGGGGTGGAGGGCAATTTTAGATTTAAAACGACCCAAACGTTCCCTGGTCTATCGGAAGTTTAAGATTTTATTTATTTATTTTTATAATTGGACTTATATGCTGCCCCTCTCTGCAAGGACTCGGCTCACAATTAAAAACACAGTACTTCAACCAATAAATATTTAAAACAGAATTAAATCAACAAGCCCAATCACTAAAAACCCGTTAAAATACTTAAAAAACCCCAGGAGGTCAGTCCAGCCCGGCCTGTTCAAACAGCCAGGTCTTCAGATCGCGGCGGAAGGAGCGAAGATCAGGAGCCAACCGGAGCTCCAGAGGGAGTTGGTTCCACAAGGCGGGGCCCACAACAGAATAGGCCCTTCCCCGGGGCATTGCTAGCCGACATTGTCTAGCCGACAGTACCCCGAGGAGTCCCTGTCTGTGCGCTCGCACAGGGCGATTGGTGTTTGATATTGGCAGAAGACGCTCCCGCAAGTACCCCAGACCCATATCATAAAGGACTTTGAATGTTAACACCAACATCTTGAATCTCACCCGGAGGGCAACTGGTAACCAATGCAGCTCGTGTAGGAGGGGTGTAACATGGGAGTATCGGAAACTCCCATCACAACCCGCACAGCCGCATTCTGCACCAGCAGAAGCCTCCGGATGGTATGCAAGGGCAGTCCTAAATAGAGAGTTGCAGTAGTCGAGTCGGGCGTCACAAGTGCATGAGTGATTGTGCGAAGGGCATCTCGGTCCAGATACGGGCGCAACTGGAGAACCAGTCGGACCTGGGCAAAGGCCCCCCTGGTCACGGCCCCCACCTGCTCCTCCAAACTAAGCCGTGAATCCAGGAGGACTCCCAGGTTCCGAGCCCAGGGGGCAACACCTCTCCCCCTATGACTAAAGATGGAATCAACTGACTGGGCCGAGATGAGTGCATTACAATCCATTCTACTCAGCATAAGAAAGGGTGACTTTCTAACCTCCATTGACTTAACAGAGGCCTATCTACACATTCCAATTAGACCCTCACACAGCAAATTTCTTAGATTTTGTTATAACAACCAACATTTGGAATAGGTCGCCTTGCTCTTTGGGTTGTCATCTGCCCCAAGGACATTTACAAAGGTCCTGGCAGCTCTGGCTGCCTATCTCAGGGGTACACCTGTTAGGCTGCAGTGTTATTTAGATGACATTTTGCTTTTATCATCACACAGACAAGCTGAAAGAGATACTCAAATCACCTTACAAAGCCTCCAACACGGTTTTTCATTAATTGGACAAAGAGTCATTTATCTCCGTCAACTAGATTGGTTCACCTGGGCACCATTATAGATACAGTTAAAGGGAAAGTTTTCCTATCCCCAAAGAGACAGGAGAGCATTAGAATATTAGCTCAGGAGATCAGAATCCTTAAGCGGATCCCCCTGGCCAATTTGTCTACATTATTGGGGAAAATGATATCCTGTATCTCTATTATCCCCTGGGCCCGGTTCCATGCTAGATCCCTTCCATGGTATCTACTTCCATACCAACGGTCGGGAAGAAGCAATTCCAAGGCCCATGTCATTGCCCCACCGAAAGTCCTGATATCTGCACTGGTGGACCGTTCTGACCATCAACAAGGTTTCCCCTTCAAAGAACCCCACAGACTCACCATCACTACAGATGCCAGCCTATTCGGATGGGGAGCTCACTTCCAGTCCCTCACGGCTCAAGGGTGTTGGTCAGCAGCAGAACAATTATGCAGCATAAACTGGTTGCAACTCAGAGTAGTCCTTCTGGCTCTTCACAGTTTCCTTCCACATATTCGGGCAAAGAACATTCTCATACTTACCGACATCATCACAACAAAGGCCCATATAAACAGGCAAGGGACAACTCATGAGGGAGGCGGAGAGACTGTGCCTTCGGGGAGAAAGGAACTTGCTCTCCATCAGGGCGGAGTACATCTCGGGCCTGTCACTCATGCAGGTGGACTGGCTGAGCAGGGCCACAGTTGATCAATCAGAGTGGCGCCTGCACCCCAGCCTGTTTCAGGAAGCGGTACAGAAATTCAGCCAGTCATAGATCTATTTGCATCTCCCCTGAACTCACAGCTCCCGAGGTTCATCTCAAGGTACCCAGCTCATGGAGCAGAGAACATCAACGCTCTATGTTGCTGTTGGACCCCAGGTCTCTTATATGCCTTTCCCCCTCTCCCAGTGATTCCCAGGGTGGTTCAAAAACTTTTGGAAGAAAAAGTGGAGCTGTTGTTGGTGGCCCCATACTGGTCCAGGAGGCCTTGGTTCACGGACCTCAGGGGTCTGTTGACAGAAGAACCTTGGAGGATTCTGCTGCACAGGGGTTTGCTCACCCAGGGTCCACTTCAACACCCGGACCATCAATGGCTCCACCTAGCTGTATGGAGGTTGAGCAGAGACATCTAAGAAATGAGAATCTCTCGAACAGGGTAATCACCACCATCCATGAGGCTCACCGCCCTTCAACAAACCGCATATATAATGCCATATGGAACATTTTCTATAAATGGTGCATTAAATCCAACATTGATCCCTTCTCTCTGTCAGTGCACAAATATTAGACCTCCTTCAAGGGGATCTCGACAAGGGTCTCTCACCAAACACCTTGAGATGGCAGGTGGCAGCCCTTGCTTCGGTCGTGACCTGGAAAGGTCTAAGAACTATCTCACACCACTTGCACATATGGAGTTTTATTTGGGGCGCCACAAATTTGTGCCCTCCGATGGTGCGCCATTACCTGACCTGGGACCTTAATAAGGTCCTCACTGCTCTCACGAAGGGCCCCTTCGAACCACTGAAAACTACAAGTCTGCACTTTCTCACATTCAAGGTAGTTTTCCTGATAGCAATAACATCAGCATGACGCATCTCAGAACTAGCAGCCTTATCTGCCTGACAAGATCTCTGTATTTTTCATGCTGACCGAGTGGTCCTTCATCCAGATCCTATGTTCATCCCAAAAATTAATTTGGCTTTCCACAGGGCACAAGAAATTGTTCTCCCGAACTTTTGTCTGAAACCATCTCAGGGGCTGGAACATCAATGGCATCGACTAGATGTAAGGAGAGCTCTCTGTACGTACTTACACTGAATGGCTTCTTTCAGAAAGATGGAGAGTCTTTTCGTTTCCTTTCAGCCAAATACTCAGGGGCACAAAGTCTTACCTTTAACTATAGGCAGGTGGTTGAAAGCCACAATCACTAAGGCGTATGAGACTCAATCATTACCAGTGCCAAAGGGCATAGCAGCGCATTCAACCGGGAGCACTGCAACTTCAGTGGCATGGGCGACACAACCACCAATAGCAGAAATATGTCAGGCGGCCACATGGGCCTCCCCATTGCTTTTCATTAAACATTACAAAATTGATGTATTTGCCTCTGCTGAATTTTGCAGCCGGTCTACGGACTGTGGGGATTCCACTCCAGACGGAGGGCCTCCCGTGGGACAAGCCAAGCTTTGGTATGTCCCACTACTGGATGCTCAGAGCAGCTCATTGGAGAAAGGGCATTGGTACTTACCTGATATGCCCATTCTCTGTGAGCTGCGACGAGCATCCAGCCCCACCCAATATCTGTCTGGCAGGATCCTGTTCTGGCCAATGATTATCCAAGGTAAAAAAAGGTGAGTGTTACATTACTTCATCTTTGCCAAAACTGGGGATGCTAAGGAGGAGTACGTGGAGAGGAGGAGCATCCTATTAATTAAGCTCAGCCTATCTGAGCAGAGACTAAGCACCTCCCACTACTGGATGCTCATTGCAGATCACAGAGAATGGGCGTATCAGGTAAATACCAACACCCTTTTTAGTTTTATTTTTCATTAAGTTGCCATGGAAGTGCTTGTAAATTGGTTTAAAGAATGTGCAAATTTGTACTGCTTTGTTATGTGAAGCATAGACATTTTTTCTCAGTGTCTCTTTTTCTTATTTTTATAGGAATACAAATCTCTTTTCACTAAGTGGTTTGGTAAGTTGATCATATGTGTCCTTAAATTACAGTGATAATACAAAGAGAATATATATACAATGCCCACAATTGCAAATCTACAAAGCTGTCAATCTTTGTTTTTCATGTCTGTTGTATGCTAGAGCAGTTCTGTGGTTAGAAAAAAATAAGATTGAACCAGGCACCTAAAAATGATAATAACGGTATACTGTTGGATATTACCTTTTGATTATTTTGCAAAATTATTCTGTGTTATTAAATGATTTCCCTTCAGTGCACTAGAAATTTCTGGAAAAATATAAATAAAAATAAATGGTGCCATAACATTCTAAATGTTCAAAATGTGGTGACTTCATCAAACTCTTTATTGAATTATCCAAACAGATGGTTAAAACCATTGTAGTAATAATCATGTAGTGACTATGAAATAGTGAGGAAAAATTTGTTTTTGGGGATGTTGAATATTACTTTTAATTTTGTGTCTATTTGAGACAAAATAGAACATTTTTCATAAAAAGCTTTCTGTTAAGTTTGCATGAAGAGTCAGACGTGAAGAGCTTCAGTGAAGAGTTTATTAGTGACTACAGCTCATAACAGACCCGATTTGGCTGGGCTGCAGCTGCTACTTATAGCCAGCAGCTTCAGTTGCCAGCCAATCAGAATGCAGGGTTTTCCCGCACTTTTTAAACCAATCATATCTGACATTTTACAAGAACAGTTCAAACTTAACCAATGACATTCAAACCTACATACATAACATCCCTCCACACTAGGTTCAGTCCATACCAAACCCCAACCTATCTAATGTATTCTTTTAAATAGGTGGGGCTCTTGCGTGTACGTTGAGACCTTCGTGGTTCAGAAGTTTTAACATTCTCACCCAGTGAGAGAGGAAATGTGTCTGCTGACATTTCCCCACTGGGACTTCCTGTGAAAGAAGACCCTGTTTGATTGTTAGAATCTGGTCTCTCCTCCCAACCCATCTCCAGCCCAATGTCAGCACCCAAGTCAGGTAAAGATGTACAATCTTCCACTTCTAAGGATGGATTTTGGCATTGTGACAGGTTTTGGAATGGTTCCTGTCGTAATGGCTCGTTACACATGGGGTGGATTCCTGCTTGCTGATTATCCTCCTGTTCTCCCTTTCCCCTAGAATTGACATCAGGTGAGGGAACTAGAGAGGAACAAGTGCGATGTTCCTGAGAGAACCTGGATCTAAGTTGATCAATGTGCCTGCTCCAGAGGAGTCCATCCTCTGTTTGCACCCTGTAAGAACGAGGGCCTGTGATTTGAGTTATTTCAGCAGGAATCCACAAAGGTTCACCCATAAGGTTCTTAGCATACACAGAATCACCCACACTGAATGTGCGAACTTTGCTAGTGGAATCCAGTGATGCATTGGGTGCGTAAGAGGGATGAAGGCGGTCAAGGAGAGACCTAAGTTTCCTACCCATCAACAACTCTGCTGGGGATAAGTTATTAGATGGGTTAGGAGTGATGTGCTGAACACTAAGAAGTTTTTCAACTTTCTCAGTGATGTCCCCAGGACCCAGTTGCTGAAGCTTCTCCTTGGTAAAATGTACCATGCGTTCAGCCCAGCCGTTAGCCGAAGGGTGCCCAGGGGCAGTAAGGGCATGTCTGATACCCTGTTGTGCTAAATAGGATTCAAAAGGTTGGATGTAAATTGAGGGCCATTGTCAGAGACAAGAACATCAGGTAACCCGTGGGTTACAAAAAGTTTTTTGAGCTGCTTGATGACAGCATCAGTTGTGGTGGATGCCATGGGATTACCTCTAGCCATTTGGAATATGCATCTACTATAATAAGAAAGGTGTGCCCTCTGGTAGGGCCAGCAAAATCAATGTGAATCCTGGACCATGGGCCCCTAGGACATTCCCATTCCTGTGTGGGGGCGAGAGGTGGGGCAGGCCTGACTACCTGACAGTTGGGACAAGATGCAACCCAGTTTTCAACCATTTTGTCAATACCTGGCCACCATACATAACTCCTGGCCAATCCTTCATTCTTACAATACCAGGATGACCCTCATGTAACATTTCCAAAACCTCTCTTTGCAGTTTTGCAGGAATAACCACCCTGTTATCCCACAAAATACATCCTCTTAATACAGATAATTCAGTTTGCCTGGACTTAAAAGGTTGGGCCAGGTGAGGTAGATCTTGAAGAGGCCAACCTTTCTTAATCCAGCCTATAACAGGAGCCAATAAAGTGTCTTTGGCAGTCTCTCTGGCAATTTCAGCAGCATGCACTGGAAGCTTGGCAACAGTTTCTAGGAAAAAGGTGTGTGTTTCAGGTTCAAAGTCCTCCTTGTGGCAAGGAAGTGGGCAACGACTCAGTGCATCAGCATGTCCAATGTCCTTGCCAGGCTTGTGGATAAGTTTGTATGAATAAGCTGCAAGAAATTCAGTCCACCTCAGCATTCTTGGTGACAGGATAGTAGGTGTAGGTTTTCTCCTGCCACAATGCCTAACAAAGGTTTGTGATCTGTAACAATGGTAAATGTTCTCCCATACAGATATTCATGAAATTTCTTAACAGCTGCAACAATTGCCAATGCTTCCTTGTCCAATTGGCTGTAATTCCTCTCTGCTTTGGTCAAAGTGCAGAGTAAAATGCAATAGGGGCTTCCTCCCACTGGGAAGCCTGTGGCTCAAACCCCCCACTCCAAAGGGGATGCATCACAAGTCAGTACAACAGGCAAATTCTCAGAGAACTGTATCAGTACAGCATCAGACGTGATTAGTCTTTTAATACTGTTAAATGCTGATTGTTCCTTCCTCCCCAGACCCAAACAGACTTTTTGTCAAGTAATCTGTGCAATGGTTCAGCAATGGTTGCCTTCTGAGGTAGGAACATGTGATAAAAGTTAATGAGTCCAAGGAAGGCTTGCAAATCTGTTTTGCATTTAGGTCTAGGGGCTTTTTGATTGCTTGAACCTTGGCATCTGTAGGGTGGATGCCATGCTTGTCAATCATGTAGCCCAGAACTCAACCTTGTCAGTTTTAGAGTGCATTTTTTCCTTGACTTTAACCCGCTTTCCTGAATCTGGTAAGGACTTCTCTGAGTCTTTCTTGTAACTGAGTGTCATTTTCAGCAGAGATTAACATCATCAAAGTAAGGCACTACCCCTGGCAGTCCTTGGAGCATTCTTTCCATAAGGCTTTGAAAGATGCCTGGTGCCACGCTTACTCCAAATTGTAACCTTTGAAGGCACCTCTATGAGTCACAATGGTTTGGGCCTCTGCAGTGGCATCATCAACTGTTAGTTGTTGATATGCCTGGGCCAGATCCAATTTGGCAAAGACTGTACCCCTGCCAAGTGAATGTAACAGATGATGCACCACTGGAACTGGGTATGCGCTCTGCTGCAGCGCATGGTTCAGTGTCCCCTTATAGTCTCCACAGATTCTTACTGACCCATCAGTCTTGACTGGTGTGACTATGGGTGTCTCCCATCTGGAGTGGTCAGTGGGCTCTAAAACCCGAGCTATTAATTTGTCTAATTGTGCATCAATTTTTTTCCTTTAAAGCAAATGGGACCCTTCTGGGCTTTAAACGAATTGGGGGCACCCTGGGATCTAGGTTGAAAGTGATAGGGGTCCCCATATACTTGCCTCCTTCGCTGAAGACCTCTGGAAACTCAGACTTCAAGGCCTCCTCCCATTCAGAGTTGCTCACGTGATTGATGCCAGTCACCTCGATGCCTAGTGGATTGAACCACTCAAGTCCCAGCAAGCTTGGGCGATCCTTGTCCACGATGGTCAGGGGCAAACGTTTGGTGTGGCCTTTAAACTTCACGTTGAATTCTCTTGTTCCAACTACTGGAATCTTGTTCCCTTGGTAGTCTTTAAGAGTCAGTGCTTGCTTCTGGAAATGTTTCTTCTGAATGTTGGGAAGTAGCCTGTGAATAGTGTCCCCATGACACCATAGATAAATAGGAGCCTGAGTCCACTTCCATTTGA
>SOZL01001000.1:0-12089 GCA_009733165.1 Naja naja | reverse complement strand
CACGGAAGGATCAAGGTCAGGGGCCAACCGCAACTCCAAGGCCAGCTGGTTCCACAGGGTGTTAAGTCTGCTGCATACTATCACATCTGAGCCTCAGGATGCAGAGCAATCTTTCTGGGAGTTCTTGGCCAACACTGGAAACAATATGCAGGTTTCCCATTCTCGTTCCTTCCTCCGACTCCAGGAACTGCATCTGAACAAATGCAAAATCAATTATTGTTTGCATGAGTGCCTCCCAGTCTGCAGAAACAAATGTACAGTATTTCCATGCCCACTACTATAAACCCAGTGTTGAGTCTATTAAGATTTTTGTTGTAACTAACAACATGTGCAATAAAAAGACAGTTGCCCTAAGCCATCTGTTGTTTGAAATAGTACTTTAGAATTATTCACAGTTCAAAGGCTTCTCCCCAGCTTTTGCTCAGATTCCAGTCTTCCCTCTTCGCAACATGTAACCAAATGTGGCTTTCTGGAGAACACACATTCGGTGCCTGTAACACTGAACAAATGCTGTACGGATAGTCCTCAACTTACAACCATTTGTCCGGTGAGCATCTGAAGTTAGAACAGCCCTGAAAAAAGTGACTTACGTTTTAGGTTTTTCACACTTAGGATTGTGACAACCTGGGCACTTGTCGAGAACTATCTGTAGGCCCGTAAGGAATTACACAAACGTTGTATTTTTGAGCAACTGACGCTTTAAAGTGTTCTTTTCTAGCGCGCTGACACTGGAAGACGAAAAGCGGACGCTGGCATCTTTGATCAATGGATTTGTAAGAATGGTGAGAAATCTGGTTCTGGGGTCGGGGAAATGACTTTGAGTCAAATGTTGACTCCTAGCGACCTCCTGGACCAGTTTTCTTTTTGGGGGGAGGAAGTGGTGGGGATGATATTCCTCCTTCTGAGGGTTAAGACCCTCAGAAGGAGGAGCCATGACCTGAAGACCTGGTTATTCGAACCAACGGGCTGTGACCCTCTTTGTGGGGTGGTTTTTATATGTTTATATGTTTATATGTGTTTTAGTATTTAACTTTTTGGGCTTTTAATTAATTTTTCTTAACTATTTATTATTGTATATATTGTTGTTGTTTTTAGTTGTGAGTCACTTCCGAGTCTTCGAGATGGGGTGGCATACAAGTCCCAAAAGTAAATAAATAAATAAATAAGAGGACGCGGACTGGCCCAAGGCCACCCACCTGGGAAGTGAACTAGAAGTCACAGTCTCCCAGTTTCTAGCCTGGTGCCTTCCCCATGATGCCAAACTGGCTCTCCTGCTTTGCTGTACTGCTTTTAAATCTGTATTTGGGCTCATTTTGTGGAGAAAGTTCTGGTGATTATGATGGACCCTATTAGGGTGGGCTTCAAAATTTTAGCAACGGGGTTCTCTGCCCAGTTGCTGGGTGAGTGTGGCCATGGTGGGTGTGACCTGGTCAGCCTCCCGCACTGCGGTGGTGGCTGGGGCATTTTGCCCTCCTGGGCTCTGGAGTCTCTGGAAGCCAAAACAGGCCCATTTCCTGCCTTTCCAAACTTCCTCAAGTCTCCGTGCGCATCCTGCACTTACTTGTATCTAAAACAGGCCGTGTGGGAACTCCTGGGAGGGGCGGAGGTGGGGCGGGCCAGCCAGGAGGGATTTGGGGGTTCTCTGAACTGCACAGAATCTTAGCTAGGGGCTCTTCCGAAACCTCTGCGAACACCCAGCAGCCCCACCCCTGGACCTTATAGGTCTTGAAATTCACCTTTTTCATCTTTAGACTGTGCATAATCCAACCCTCACAACTTCATCTTATTTATTTATTTTATTTATTATTTGGTCTTCATGCTGCCCTCTCCCGAGGACTCAGGGCGACTCACATAAAAACAACCATACAAATACAAAAGTTAAAAAGGAATTAAACCAAATTCGACCAAATGATCATTAAAACCCATTTGCAAACATTTAAAATATTAAAACAACCCCCACCCTTAGTCCAGGCCGGCATGTTTGAATAACCAAGTCTTTAGGCCGCGGCAAAAGGAGCAAAGGTCGGGGGTCAGTCGCAGCTCCAGGGGAAGCTGGTTCCACAAAGTGGGCACCCCCACAGAGAAGGCCCTCCCCCTAGGGACCGCCAGTCGACATTGTCTAGGGGACGGTACCCCAAGGAGGCCCTGTCTGTGGGCGCACACCGGGCGATTGGTATTCGATGCTGGCAGGAGACATTCCTGCAAGCACCCCGGCCCCAAGCCATGGAGAGCTTTGTAGGTAAGCACCAACACCTTGAATCTCACATGGAGGGCAGCCGGCAACCAATGCAGCTCGCGCAGGAGGGCTGTAATATGGGAACATCGGGACGTCCCCATCACAACCCACGCGGCTGCATTCTGCATCAGCTGAAGCCTCCGCGTGGTCCTCAAGGGAAGCCCCATGTAGAGTGCATTGCAGTAGTTGATCCTCTTGAGGAGGAACATATCATATGTTGCTGTTGAACAGGAAAGCTCTGTGGGAGGAGGTCCCTTTTGGCTTGTAGATGTCCATTCTTCCTTGGGAGTGTGAGAAAGAGGGGAAAATCCTAATTTATAAATGAAACTAGGAAGAAAAAGCATTTCCCTTATCGGCAGGGAGGTAGATACAGGCGCTTCCTGGTAACTCTTTCCCTAGAGACCCTGCCGCCAATAAGAATGGAAAGAATGGGTAACTGGACACCGGAGTCACATCTCCCTCTGGGAATCTCTTTAATCCCAGGTATCGTTTGGCCGGGATTTTGAGCAGCAGCTGAATTTTTACGTGGAAGCCCGATCCATGTTTTGCAACTTGGAACCTGTGCTGGTCCAGCTCATCCATGTAAGATAGTTTGACGGCAAAATGAGCGTAGCTATTTTTTGCTCCTTGTGATTTTTGTGTATTATCATTGCTGACATTTCTCTCAGCCCTGCAAGGTCAACTTCCTCGAGGTTTGAACAGGAGCGAAGGAAGATTTGGATACTCTGTTAGATCAGATATTGGAAGGTGGTTGCCATCAATAGCAATAGCACTTAGACTTATATACCGCTTTACAGCCCCCTCTAAGTGGTTTACAGAGTCAGCATCATGCCCCCAACAATCTGGGTCCTCCTTTTACCCACCTTGGAAGGATGGAAGGCTGAGTCAACCTTGAGTCTGGTGAGATTTGAACTGCCAAATTGTAGGCAGCTGGCAATCCGCAGAAGTAGCCTGCAGTATTATGCCTAACCACTGTACCACATGGCTCAAAAAGGCTAACATTGGCTATGGGAGTTGGATGTGGCAATATTTGCTTCTCTTTCTGAATTAGCAGCACAGATGGCGTCTGGGTCTCCATGTGATCCCGCTATTCCAGGACAGTAAGCTGATGCCACATTTTAAGAATGTCACTTTTGGATTGTTCTTTAAAGCAGTTTCCAGTGTTTAATCCTCTATATTTGTACTGTCCGGGGCAACTTTCATTAAGTTAAGATCTGTGGACTTCCAATTCCCAAAATTCTGGGAGTTGAAGTCCTAATGGAGGCCATGGTAGGAAAAGAGCAAGCAGAGCTAGAAGACGGAGTTAAATGTGTCATGAGTTTAGAGTCCTTGTGTTGCCACAAGAAATCCAAATCCAGCCCCCTTGAATTCCATTGGCCCTTATCTAGCATCAGTTTAATGCTGACCATTAGTTGACCACATTCTTCTGAATGGGCTTGAATAAACCTTCTATGCTACAGCCTAAGAAATAGTCTGATTCTTTGCTCCTATCGCCCTGCTGGTTGTCCTCTTGGGTTAAAAAAAAAACAGGATGCACTATTTTCAATCAACTAATTTAAGGTACAGTGCAATGTCACTGCTCATCTAAAACACTCAGACTCCAGCATCCCTTTGATCTACCTGGGTGATTCTCCCAGCCTCATTTACCTTCAGCTCCCCTCATGTGTTTGCTCTACCTTTGTAGAAGTTTTATGATATATATTTTTTTTGTGCAGAATGAAACACACCTTGCACATCTTGTGTGTCATAGCTTATCTTTGGAGTTCTTCGTTCCTCCACTCCTGAATCTAATTAATCTCGCTCTATCCCATGAAGTGCTCTTGGCATTGATACAGGAGAATATCTGTAGCTCAGGAGGTTGAAATGAGGGGTCCTTGCTGCTTCTGAGCTTGATTGTTTTCTGCAGATATTTCATTACTCAACTAGGTAACATCATCGGTGCTAGGGAGTCGGGTTTGCTCTCTGTTTATATAGAAGTGGTTTGGGGAGTCAAGAAGCTCCCAAGTCCATAAGTGGCTGGATGCAGAGTTGTTCACGCCAGTAACATTATTTTCCAAAACAGAGCGTGAATCAGCTGGCAATGGAAACAAGAAAAGTAATGAAAGGGAATCATTCCAGAAAGACTGCAGCATTTGTCAGGGTAAGTGCAGACATGGAACAATCGGTGGTTGAGAGTTAGCCCTCAATCTTGGCTTGATGATTCCTTGTAAGTAAAAAGATCTCAGTCTGATTTACATCTTCTCCAATGACTGAATCAGAGATGGTATTCAGCAGGTTCTAACCGGTTCTGGAGAACCGCTAGTGGAAATTTTGAGTAGTTTGGAGAACTGGCAAATACCACCTCTGAGCCCATCTATTCTCTGCCTCCCATCAGTCCCAGCTGATAGGCCGGGTCTCCTTTGGTTGCCCTGCACAGGAGAACGGAGCTGGAAAGCAGGCTTTGGGGGTGGGGAGGGAATGGGGATTCTGCACTATCCTTACCCTGCCACGCCCACCAAGCTACTTCACAGAACCGCAGTAAAAAAAAATTGAATCCCACCACTGGACTGAATCCACCTTTTAAAAGACTAAAACTTCATCAACGGGTTTCTTGTTTGGCCTACATTACATTATACTGTATATTTATTACATTAAATATAAGGCATTATAGGTAAAATGAAGAGTGCAGAGTAAGGGTGCACATAAACTTAATAAATAAAATATTTTTAAAATATGGTTAATACGGTGAACATTAAATATTAAGGTCTGAATCTCAGAAATTTGGCTGTGGTTGATCTTCAGAAACGTTTCTTTCCTAATTTCAGGCTTGTGTTGCCTTCTGCTTCATAACGATCCCATCGCTGACTGGCATTTTACCCGCCTCAATTTGTACCTGCACTCTGGACAAGTTGCTTTGGCTAATCAGTGCCTCTCCCAAGGTAAAACTGCAAGAGCGAGAAGCTGCACAATTTTCTAAGGCGTTGTTGTTGTTATTGTTGTTGATTTCAGAGATTAAGAGAGGCGAAACCAAAGAGAGTTGCTCAGATTCCTAACTCTTCCCCTGTGAAGAGCTTGAGAAGGGACTGTGGTTGCCTTTGATAGAGAAATATTCCTTGGCAGAAGAGAGACAATTTACAGAGGGAATATGTGGGTGAAAAACTGTTCTACCAAACAAGTAGTCCTCGACTTAACAAGTAATGGGCCTTGGTGGCTCAGGCTGTTAATTGCCTGCTCTTAAGATCCAGCGGTCTACAATTATTGCAGGCTCGAATCCCACCAGGCTCAAGGTTGACTCAGCCTTCCATCCTCTCGGGGTAGGTAAATTGAGGACCCAAGATTGTTGCGGGCAATAAGCTGACTTTGTAAAAAGGCCGCTTAGTAATAAGCAGGCATATACAATGGAATGAAGGCTATTGCTGAGCGCATTGGGTTGTATCCCAAAAAAATTGTAAGCCGCCCTGAGTCTCCGGAGAAGGGCGGCATATCAATGTAATTAAAAAAAAAAAAGTATTCGTTTAGCGATCATTTGAAGTTACAACGGCACTGAAAAAAGTGACTTAGGACTGCTTCTCACACATATGACCATTTTTAGTCACCCGATCAAAATTTGCATGCTTAGGCAACCGACATTTTTTTACAATGCTTGTTGTTGTCCCAGGGTCATGGGATCACCGTTTGCAACCTTCCCAGCTGGCTTCCTGACAAGCAAAGTCAGTAGGGGAAGTCGGATTTGCTTAATGACTGCAGGACTCACGTAACTACGGTCTTGCTTAGGAACAGAAATTCTGGTCCCGATTGGGACTGCAAGTCAAGGACTACTATAATAATACGCACCTCCGAACTAGCCATGAGCCCGTGTTCAGATTCACAAAGGCTTGTGCCTTCTTTTGTGTTTTCCTTGAAAACATGGGCCTTGGTAGCTCAGGCTGTTAATTGCCTGCTCTTAAGATCCAGCTGCCTACAACTGCTGTAGGCTCAAATCCCACCAGGCTCAAGGTTGACTCAGCCTTCCATCCTCTCGGGGTAGGTAAATTGAGGACCCAAGATTGTTGGGGGCAATAAGCTGACTTTGTAAAAATGCCGCTTAGTAATAAGCAGGCATATACAATGGAAGGAAGGCCATTGCTGAGCACATTGGGTTGCGCTCCAAAAATTGTAAGCCGCCCTGAGTCTCCAGAGAAGGGCGGCATATAAATGTAATTAAAAAAAAAAAACGCAACTGAACGAATGATTAAATATGACTGCATTTTGCTGTTTGAACATTTTCATTAGTTTTATCAGGCTGTGAAAAAACCAAAAATGAAAATAATGGGAAACGAAGGGAGGAAAAATAAACAGGATTGCATTTTGTTAAAAACACAAAGCCGTGTCCCTCGCAGACAGATAAAGAAGAGAGAGAAATCGGCATTTCCCTCATTAAAGTACTTCCTTTTCTCCTTCTAAATTTTCTCACGCCATTGTCCAATCAGAAGCAGTGCAAAACATCTTTATTTGTAATGGCCTATCTTGTTTCTCTCCCCCATTGATTCTTTTGAAAAAAAAAAAAGCTGCAAAACCAGGGGGGAATAATAAACCTGCAAATATTATAGGAAACAACCCAAAGGTAAAATTATCCCCTTTATCTTGTCTGAAGCAGAGAAATTCAAAGAATGGACAAAGCGGGGTTTGTTTTCTGCAGAAAGCAACACTCCAAACCGGTGAGGGTTGGAATACTTGGAAGAAAAACAAAAGATTTCAGTTAAATATTAAAAAAAAAAAAAGATTAGTTCTCTCTCTTAGAATCAGGGTTGTTGTGTGTTGTGATGAGAGATGGACAGAGAAAGAGAAAGGTGCAAGGCCCCAGGATTTTGTGCATAATTTAGATGGTTCCTGGCCTTTGCAAAGGAGAACTGGATCCTGCCCTATTCAGGCCAGTAACAAATATTGTCAGCATTGCGCACTTTACGAGCAAATTCCAGCTGTAAAGACAAACAAGCTGATGTGGTACACTGACTAAGCCCTTTCCTGCAATGCTGTGGCCTGCCTTTTGTTTAGCCATCATTCGGCGGGCATCATGAGGACAGAAGGGTTTAAAGTAACGCTGACTGTACCATCCAGGCGCATTTTCAAAACAATAGCTTTAGTCAGGGAGGGACATTTAGTATTTATTTGTAGACAAACCAGCATGAAGTCACTTTTCAGCACCCGCCAGCTGTGATGGCCGTTGTTGTTGTCGTTGTCATCGTTCCCTCCCCGATAATTTGTGGGTGCGTTTGTTTGCTCCGAATCTTCACTTGCCCTCTCTTTGCAGGAGGTAGGGAGGACTAAAAATAATTCTGAAGACAATAAGAATTAGCTCTGGAAAGAATAGATGTTCTTTGGAAAGAGGATTCCGAATTGTACCTTCTTTTTTCAATGCTGTCCAGAGTCATCTGGAGTTTTGCAACCCAGTCCTGGTTGTTTGGTTTTATAGGCTTCTGTGACACCGGCTCTAGAGAAATGCAGGGCAAAATGTCTACATTTCCACCTTTTGCAACTTGAAGGTGTGTGGACTACAACCCCCAGAATTCTGCCAAATTCTAGCAGTGGCTCTGCTGGTTAGGGAGAGTGTGGAATCAAAGCGGATCTGTTTGGAGGATACCCCCATGGAGGAACGCCACTTACCCAATTTGTAGTAGCCAACTGCACTATTATATCTTGTTAAATAGATTTGCTAGTGGTACAGAAGGCCAATTGTAGCTCAGGGTTGAACTGCAAGGGGCCCTTGGTGCTCTCTGAGTTTGGTTATTATCATGTAGACATTTCATTACCCAAGTAGGTAACATCATCAGTGCTACAAGGGAATGAGGTTTGCAGAGTAGAGGAGAAAGATGATTGTGAGGGCCTTGGTGCTGTCTGAGCTTTCTGGTTTTCTTGCAGATGTTTCACTGCCCAACTAGGTAACATCATCAGTTCTAGAAGGGAATAGACTTTGCAGAGTGGAAGAGAAGAGGAGGACATTGAGGTCCTTGGTGCTCTCTGAGCTTGGCTATTTTGTTGTAGACCTTTCCTTACCCAACTAGGTAACATCATCAGTAGTAGATAGCACAGTGCCAGATTAGCTGCTCTTATTGCACGTATCTATAAACACGCTGAAGGGGAGACACAGCTTTGCCAGGATCTGGCTGTCCACAACTTTCAGTAGAAAGGTCTTCTCCAACCCTCAAGGATGACTCAGTCGTGAGAATCCAGCCATTTGGTTCATTCAACAGATGAAAGTTAAAAAACAACAACTTGAGTTTGCACCACGGGCAAATCCAGCCAGAGTAACATTGCAAGAGAAAGAACAACTTTTAGCGATCAAGTGGTTTTCAGAAAGGGTTATCAAGTGTCCAGGTTTGGTTCAGTTGGCATGCAGCTGGTCTTGGCCTCCCTTGTGGACAATCACAGTTTGATCCAGGCTTGTCCTCAACTGACGTTCTACTACTACAGTTTCCATCAGTTTTGGATCTAAACAGGCTCTGTGGTTTATGTAAAAAGTGAAATTATCCTGGGATGAAAGGATGATCTTAATTACATACTTTTGCTTGCAGCAACTTGAGTCAGTCGTCTGCCTTCAAAAATGCTAATTGTGTTGTTTGACTTTAGCGATAACACAAACACTGAGCTCTTTCATGCAAGTTATTAACTCTGATGCACACAAATGTTTGTCCCTAATTGTTATTTTTCACCTAAAGTGAACTGAGGTGGGATAAGTGAGCTGATGGAAGCTACACTTAAAAAAGATAAGGAGATGTATAATTTTAGAAGCCCAAAAGATGTTTGTTTACGGAATTAGATACTTAACAGTGTGCAAATAGGTTTTGTTCCCCCACCCCGTTTGGTGGTAAAATTGAATTTGTCCTCAGATGTGATTATAGTCTAGACACTAGATAGTGCATTTTTAAAAACCAGAATAACTGAAGAGAATGCTTGAAATTCATACATTCTGTGACTTTTGCCCTAAGAATCTTTAGGAATGAAGTCTTGTGTTCTGGGAAAAGAGTGGTGGAAATTTAAGATATAAGTAGTAGCCCAATCCATTAATTTAATTTATTTTATTTTATTTATTTAATTACATTTATATGCCGCCCCATCTCCGGAGACTCAGGGCAGCTTACAATCTTTGGAGCACAACCCAATGCGCTGAGCAATAGCCTTCATTCCATTGTATATGCCTGCTTATTACTAAGCGGCATTTTTTACAAAGTCAGCTTATTGCCCCCAACAATCTTGGGTCCTCAATTTACCTACCCCGAGAGGATGGAAGGCTGAGTCAACCTTGAGCCTGGTGGGATTCGAGCCTGCAGCAGTTTGTAGGCAGCTGGAACTTAAGTGCAGGCAATTAACAGCCTGAGCACAACGTATTTTCTTATCTCCTTTTTTGTTTTAGTTCATTGAGCTTTTGATTGTAAACCATTTTTAAATAACAGGCATGTTGATTTGATCTGCTAATGAGACCCCACCTCAATTTGGATCTCTTTATAGCGGATGCCTTTTTCAGAGCAGCAATCAGCCTGGTTCCCGAGGTGCCCAAGCTGATCAACATAGACGGGAAGCTACGGCCTTCGGAAGCCTACCTCTTGGAATTCCTCTGCAACTTCTTTTCAACTTTGTTAATCGTTCCTGTAAGTGGAGAAGATAAGAAGGCTAGTAGCACCAGTTAGTAATTGCCAGCTGAAGGCTGGGCCTTGCTTAGACAAGACAGTTTTCTTCCCCTTTGGCTGAAAATGTGGGAGATAGAAGCAAGAGGCAAACGGCTTTCAAATCAAATCACTTCTATGGCAGCCATAAATCAGCAACCCGATAAAGATAAAACTAATTAAAATCTCTCTCTCTCTCTCTCTTGCTCCCCCACTGAAGTTAAAAAGAAAAGAAGTAAATACAGTTCTTCAAATGCAAAGAGGGTGCTCAGCCAAAAAAAATCTGGAATAGAATCTTTACACAAAAAAAAAACCGAGTCAATCTTGACCCCTGGCAATTGCTTGGATAAATCCCTGCAGTTTTCTTGGCAAGATTTGGGAAGTGTTTTGCCATTGCTTCCTTCCTAGGGCTGAGAGAGAGAGGGAGGGAGAGAGAGAGAGAGACCAGCCCAAGGTTGCCCAGCTGTGCCTAACAAGACTAGAACTCCCAGTCTCCCATCTTTTTTGCTTGGTGCTTTAACCACTACACCAAAGTGGCTGCTTTTTGTAATTTTCATGGCCCTCTAAAATGTTGACGGTGAGTTGTTCTGCTTTGCACCATGTAAAGGCCGATTGTGCTTTTGCAGTAATGAGCAGAAAGCAAAACTCACAAGTTTTAGCATGGGGTTTAGGCAGATGATAGGCTATATATATATATATATTTTCGTAGATTTTCACGGGAAGGTATGTAGGTCAGGGTGTATTTGGTCTGTCCGTGTAAGATTGAGAATACCTTGGCAACGTATCAAATCTCATCCGTCATCTTCAGGCTGGTGTCTTCAGCTCGTTTCCTGGAGAAGTGTTGATCGCGTGGCTGTTTTTCCCTTTTAAACTCAGAGTTGGCTGGTGTTACTGCTTGATTGGTTGATGGAGTTGGTGTATGTAGATTATTTTCCTGAGAACCCTGTGTGGCTGCTGGCTGTGTGTCTCTCAGCCTTTGTGTTGTAACGACCTGTAATGCGTAATTTTAACACAAAAGGCTGAGAGAGACACACTAGCACCTCAGCCACAGAGGGTCTCAGGAAAGCATCCCATCTGCATACATCAACTCCATCAACCAATCAAGAAGTAACAACACAGCCAACTCTGAGTTTAAAAGGGAAAAACAGCCACTATCACACACTTCTCCAGAAGAACAAGCTGAAGACACAGCACTGAAGATGACAGATGAGATTTAATCTAAAGGTTGCCAAGGTATTCTCAATCTTACATGGCAAGACCCAAATCACCAAGACCTACATATATATCTATATCTATATCTATATATACTTGCCAAGACTGAAATAAATACAAGGGAAGGCAATGGATAAGTTGGACTGTCTTTAAGAACACCATCAGTAGAATAATATTTGTAGCTTCATGGGATCTTTGGTGCTCTCTGAGCTGGTTGTTTCCTTGTAGATGTTTCAGTACCCAACTAGGCAACATCATCAGTGCTTCAAGGAAGTCATGTTTGCAGAGGGAGGAAGGAGAAGGAGATGAGGAAGAGGAGGAGGTGCAGGAGGACTGTAGGTCCTGGTGCACTCTGAGCTTGCTTGTTTTCTCGCAAGAGAGTTCATTGCGCAACTGGGGTACCCAGCCGATCTAGGTAACATCATCAATGCACCGATGATGTTACCTAGTTGGATAAGGAAACATTTGCAGAGAAAACAATCAAGGTCAGAGAGCATCAAGGACCCCAGTCGTCGTCCTTTCCTCCCCACAAACCTCAATCCCTTCTGAGACGGATGATGTTATCTAGTTGGGTGATGAAACGTCTTCAGGAAACAACCAAGCTCAGAGAGCACTCAGGATACCTCACTTTCTCTGTGAGGGTGCCCACCCTCTGGAATCAACTACCCTTGAGTTGCGCCTGGCCCCTGATCTCCGCTCCTTCGCTGCGACCTCCAACATGGTATGAAACATTCTACAACCCGCCTGGACTGACAGGGCATCGGGGTTTTAATTCAATAGGTTATTTGGCGTTGATTTAATATTTTTTTTAATTTGTTTTTAACTTTTGTAGTCTCTGTTTTTTTGTATGCATACCGCCTGAGTCCTCGGGAGAGCGAAGGGCTTATAAGTCCAAATAAACCTAAACCTAAACCTAAACTTGGAATGTCCTTGGAAGAGCTGTATGCTGTTACTGGGAGACGTTCAAGAGAGCAACTGTACGTCCATTCAGACAGTGACTCAACCCAGTGTCTGGCTATTTT
>SOZL01000996.1:0-39017 GCA_009733165.1 Naja naja | reverse complement strand
TAACAACTATTCATACGTTGCCAGCAACTTTATGAGGATGCAATCTGTTGAGTCCAGAGTGAATTCCATAATTTTTGTGTTTCTTTTAAAATGTGTGCCAGCTAAATATCTCTGGGGAAGCACCATTAACAAGGTCCATGAAATGCCCTTAACAATGGAGAGGTCTTCTGGGCTGGGGCAGCAGATGCTTCCAAAAAGAAAAAAAACTGTTTTAAATCCTGCAAACTCTGCCAAATTACTCTCACCACATTTTCCTGCATCCACTCATTGATTGAGTTATTATGTGCCACTAAGTCATTGTTGACTGTTAGCTACCATATAGTCTTTCAGTGATGCTCTCATCACTATTGTAACTGAGTCTATCCATTTTGCTCTTTAATCCTCTTATCTTTTCTTCCACTTTTCCTAGCAATAGAGGCTTCTTTACAGAGGAAGGTCCTATACCTGTGATGGCGAACCTATGGAATGCTAGAAGTGGCACACAGAGCCATCTCTCCGGCATGCCAGCCATCACCCATTGCTCTTCCGGTTCTGGCCAGCTGGTGTTCGTGGGAGTGCTGGAAACCAGAAGAGCAGTTCCCAAGGCGCATGATGCCAAGGACCTGCTCTTCCAAGTTCTCGGAGCTCCTCCACAAGCACTCCATTTTGGCACTCAGTGCCAAAAAGGTTTGTCAACACTGTCCTATACCAAACTCAATATGCTTTGTATACTTCAGCTCCACCTTCCACCAGTTGTGATAATTAAGGTAACTGGAGCCTCCATGTTTAAAGTTGATAAAAGTTGACATCTAAGCAGTTAGAGTAAGTTGATGCCTTCCTGTCCTGATTACAAACTTGCCAGAAATATTTATTTCACCATTCATGGAGAAAGAGCACTGTACCAAATGAAAACAACTTACCCAACGTTAAAAGGTATGCAATGGAGAGAAGTGTAGTTGGTTTCCATTTTAATGGAACCTCATCTAATTTAGTATTTTTAATTTTTGAAATGTGTTTCATTTTTATGCAAAAGACAAAGAAAGAAAATACATACCCAGATATGCAAAATAACAAAAATATTCAGTTTCATACATACTTATTTTTAAAACAAAAATAGGAAATAATATTTAACAATCTCTTAATTAGAACAATACATGCCATTTTAGAAAATATGTGGAAAATAAGTAATAAATATTCTTAACTCAACATATAAATTCCATTTTTTGTATATAGACATCTCATTCTCATTTTTAAATAAAATATGTTAACACAAGATACATGTATACATACACAGGAACAAAAATAGTGTGTATATGAGAATCATATAGAGGCAGATATGTACACAAATCCATACATTAGAAAATTAATCTATGAAAAGAAGTCCTGCTAGAAAAATTGCAAGCAAAATCCATATTTCATGGTCAAGTTACTTCAAATTAATTATTTTCAAAGGCCTGTCTTTTTAAAGACATCTAATTAACTTATCTAGCTTCCCAGAAAATCATGTGCTCAAGGCAAGGTTAATCTCCCTAAGATTTCAGCTCACCTAATACTAATTATTGGAAAAAAAGAATTCCTGGAACTGAAAGAAATTGAACACAAATTTGCTTCTCATCAGAGCATTTAATGTCACAAATAAAGCAAATAAAATTATAAGATTAATTATAATGTCTCTAGAAGAAAAGATAAAATAATCCCCATGTTCTTTGAAATTAACTATCCAGAATCTCCTGCTGCACAAGATTTTTTTTTTTGCAAAACTGGATTCATCAGCTGGTCAGGTGCCACATCAGAACATATCACAAAGCTTCCATCTCCTTCCAATCCCTTTCCTCTTCCTTCAACTTTCCCTTTTTCTTTTAATTAAGCAACATGCACCTTACGATTTAAGAAATAAATTTAGAGGAAACTAGCTAAGTGGCACTTCATTTAAAATGTGCTTAAAATCTATCCTATTTTAAGCAATTTCAGTGTTTGTGTGTGTGTTTTCTTGAATTCTCTTTTTAAAAAGGAAGGAAAAGAAAGAAAGCTGCAAGGAGAAGGAGCGGGTTTATTGATGGGGAAAGTGGGGAAATGGAAGACTGCAGTGCCAAATATGGCTCGTGAAGATTTCCTGCAGGCATGCTTAGAGCCTACCACTCCACTAGATATTGGGAGCATTAATAAATACTGATGCATCAAACAGAAGTTTTCCCTGGGCTACATCTCCAGATGGCTACCATGTGCTTAGCAATCCCAGATTACTTCCCTATAGAGCCCAGTGTGATTTTTAATTAGGTCTGATATCTAATCTAGGCAGGTGTAGGCTGCAGAATGACATTTCTCTCTGGCTGTGATGAGGTAGCTCTTCACAAAATGGGCTGGAGAAGTGACAATCCACACTGTTGGATCCTGCCAAACAATTCTGGATCTCCTCTCTTTCTCGTCCATGCTAAAATAAGCCCTGCTTGCTGTACTGTATGTATATGTCCTCAGTATACAAAACAATACAGATGTTTGTTTGTTTTTCTCTGTAGGAGTTGGATTAGATTAAGAGACAGTTTGAGTCAGAAATTTGGCAGTTGCTTTGCAGAATGATGCTCACTGAGCTATAATTGTAGCTCTTAAAGTTGATAACAAATGGCATCTTATATAATCTATCCAGTATTTTATTCCACATGTCATAGATAGTGAAAGAGGCAGATAGCTTTTTAAGGCAGATAGAGGGCCTAAAGATATCAATGTATCTCTGCTTTCTTACCTCCTGTCATTCAGTCATCATAAAGGATTAGCAAATGGATTGTTTCTCAGAGACAGATAAAATGATAAGACAAAGTGAGCAGGGAAGAAAGAGAATAAATAAATCTGAACATAGAATCTGATCTTCTTAATGCACAGCAAAATGAACTGATATCAAACCTATATGTATATTAATAAAATTTATGAGAAAATATTTTTGGCCCAAAAATATTTAGTTTAAACGGGTTTAAGTCTGCTTGCACTGGCTGTGCCTTCATTACTTTCTCATAGAAATAGCAGTGACTTGTACTAATTATGAAATGGCATACATTTTCAAATTTCATAACTTTCATATATTTCCATGAAGACCACACTGAATGTTCATAATTGTCTGCTTATTTATGCTCTAGGTTTTTGTATTTTGTGATGGTGACTTACAGAAAATCTACATCATATTTAGGTTGTTTATCTTCACTTCACTGGGAAGTGAATAAACCTAGTATTTTCATTTTAAAAAATTATGAGAAAAATAAGACAAGGAAATAAAGAAAATAAGGTACATATTTCAAGAAGTCTTCTTGTGGAAGACTCACTGAAATATATTGAATCTATAGGAATGGAGTCCTTAGCTTAGTGGGGACCTGTTGATGCTAGGGCATTTATGAGAGTCATAGTCCAGCCCACTAAATTAGAATTACAGCCTAAGATGCTGGGCTTGTCAACCAGAAGGTTGGCAGTTTGAGACCCAAGCACTGCATGACAGAATGAGCTCCTGTTCTTGCTCTGCCAACCTAGAAGTTCAAAGTGTGCAAATGTAAGTAGATAAATAGGTACCATTTTGGTGGGAAGATAACCATTTCGATGGAAAGCATTCCATGAGCCATTGCTCATAGTCATGCTGGCCACAAAACCACAGCATCATCATTAGTAAACATTGGCTTGAGGTAGCTAGGAAATGAAAATGAGCACTGCCCCCTAGGGTCAGATACCACTGGACAAGGGAAAACCTTTACCTTTTTTTTAAAGCTCACAAAATCATCAAATCTCATGGGATCCCGTCACTGTTTCTCAAAATCTGATAAACTTTATATGATATTATAGGGTTGAGATTATTGACATCTTGCAACATTGAACCAAATCTTACTGTTTAATTTTTAAATATTTTACTGGGGATATTTTATTAAGTGCATGATGATACTGGAGCCTTAAAAAATTGACATCCCCTGCTTATCTGAACTTTTCTTTCTGATATGGCAACTTACAGTATAGAAAGCAAATATGGATGATTTTAATTGGCAAAGTGGAAACACTGCTAATAAATCTTGAATAGGTTAATGGTTCATTTGCATATAACTTTCACCATGAAGTTCTCTGCGTTAACCCAAATGTTTGACTCTTAGTCTTAACATTCCCAGAGTCTTATACTTTCAAGTTTATTCCAGTCATTGTTTTGGTTATTATAGATTACTCTAAGGATAATCTTCAGCCACTTGCTAAGATGAATGTTATGCTGATTGCTATCGAGAACTGCAAAACATTTTAAAAATATTTTGTCCATGCACAATACTGGATGGTTGTTTTATATTTCTGTTTTAATATATTGTTATTTTAAGTAATAAACCTTTTGAACCACACTTTCAGATGCAATGTATATTGTGATGGATTGTGTCTACAAAAAGCAAGATGATGTGTTGGGCTCTAATGAAGAGATAAACAGATAAGAGATAATCAGAGTTGGGAGGGACCTTGTAAGTCATCTAGTCCAACCCCCTGCCCAAGCAGGAGACCCTATACCATTTCTGATAGATGGGAGTCCAATCTCTTCTTGAAAGTCTCAAGTGATGGTGCTCCCACAACTTCCGAGAGCAAGCTGTTCCATTGGTTGATAGTTTCCCAGGAAAGGGAGCAAAATCCAAGGAGTGGGGCAAGAAAAAGAACTGGAAATGATATGATAGCACTATTCCAATATTTGACGGGCTGCCACAAAGAAGAAGGGATCAAGCTACTCCCATAGTGCCTGAAGGCAGGTCAAGAAGAAATGGATAGAAACTAATCAAGGAGAGAAGCAACCTAGAGTTCAGGAGAAGTTTCCTAGCAGTGAGAACAATTAACCAGTGGAATGGCTTTGCTTTCAGAAGTTGTGGGTGTTCTAACACTGGAAGTTTTTAAGAAGAGACTGGACAATCTTTTATCTGACATTATAAGGTTTCCTGCTTGATCGGAGAGTTGAACTAGAACTCTAAAGTCCCCTTCTAACTCTGTTATTTTATTATTCTGACTGGACCTGAGAAATATACATGTGAAGTTAGTAATCAAGTTCACATTCAATTATCAAATATTCTTTATAATGAACTTTCCTCAAACCATTTATTTTTTCCAGGGAAGTAATTACAGTAAGTATAGTAAGTATTGGAAATCCTATCTTGCATATATTATTCAGGGCATCCTTGAAATAAAAGTGGGTCTTAGCTGCACTAAGTTACACTTGTTTTATACTGGCCAAAATGTACCAAAAACTAAAAGGGTATTGCATTATTGTTACCAATGAATGCTATACAGGTCTACTGTCTACCCTTTCTTTTGTCACTACATGCATTATTGAGCAAAGATATGATAAAAACTCATTTGTCTGGCCCTGTAGCAATAACCATATGATATGGAAGACTGTAGCTCGGAATGTGAGAAGAATGATTGACAAAGAGTCTAAACAAATAAGTAAATCAAAGAAAGAAAAATTATTTCAGCTCTGTTAGTGAAAGTGGGAGAAAATGGGGAAAAGTGTAATAGATCTGAATAAAGATAGTCTGATTTCATGTGGTAAAGTTGTAGATTGCATGTATGGAAGTGAACTGTAGGATTAATTATGAATGAAAGCAATAAAATATATGTCAAAAAGTTGAACTGGTGTGATGTACATTGTTGTGGGTGTGTATGAAAGTAAGAATTCATAGATTGATGATAGTTGTATGTCACGCTCCAATGAATAGTGAGAATTAAAAACCATTAAAACCAGGGATGAATTTGTGGGGAAATTCTATAATGTCCTGCATGAATGAGATCAGGGGAAAATATTCTTCTAATAGATGACATGAATGGATGGGTGGGAATGAGATTAGAAAGCATAGTTAAAAATAGTTGATCTATTCAGAGATCCAAGAATGAATGAGAATGATGATTGATGAATGTCATATTTACTTAGAAAAATATCTGTTTTGAATACATTATTTCACTGTAAGGCTGTCATGTAATACATATGGCAAATACAAAATACAAATGCTTGCAGGATTTGATTGTTTATGATGAAAGATTGAAAGGAATAGTCAAGAATACAAAGAGAATAAGAAGTTATGAAGTAACAAGCCCATTTTCTAATATCAAGAGGAGATCCCTGGAAAAATTGACATAAAAGAAAAATAAAGAAATGAAAGGAGTGTCACAGAAATAGAAATGGAATGTACATAATGAAAAGCACACATTATTTGGTGGACTGATGAAATGGATCAATAAAAAATGGAAATACTAGAATGATTGCAACAAACAAATGAAAGGTGACAAAACTACACTGTATAGCAGGGGTCGCCAACCTTTTGGACCTCAGGGACCACCAAACTCATAATTTTAAATCCCGGGGACCACTAATATGAATTTTAACCGATGGTGGCTTGCTGATGTTGGTGGGAGAGAGAGAGAGATCTGATCTAACCTTTCTCTCTCCCCCTCTCCCTCTCCCTCCCTTCCCCCTCTCTCTCACACACACATACAAACACACAGAGGCAGGGGTGGAATTCAAATTTCTTAACAACCAGTTCTGTGGGCTTGGCCTAATTTGTGGGTGTGGCTTGGTGGTCATGTGACTGGCTGGGCATGGCTTATATGTAAATATTATAAATATTTATATAAATATTGAATTTTTTATTTAAAAAAGAGCAACTTTTACCCAAAATCAGGCAAAGCAGGCAGGCAGATTGAGTTGCTCACAGAATCACAGGTTCACTCAGAGATCTATCTTTCTGCCATCAGCTACCTGAGTCTGCATGAATAGAAGCTTCAGTCCTAAGGAAGGTTCAGTTCTGCTTAAAAGATTAGCTAGAAAGGAAGAAATCCAATGGTTTCCTGCTTTTTAGCTAATCTAAATCTCCCAGCACAGCAGAACAGCTGATGGTTGGGGGAAAAAAAGGAAAAATAGCAACTTAGCAGGTAAGTTTGCCAGGTAAGGAGTGAGTGAGTGGGGAGGGTTCCCACGGGCCATGCGGGTGGTGCAGCCTTGTGTTCCCCAGCTGCCTGGATTAATTACTTTGGGGGGTACTCTGGGAATGACATTTCTCTGCGGACCACCAAAATTTTCTTGTAGGCCACCAGTGGTTCACTGGTTGGCGACCACTGTTGTATAGGATGTACAGTATATAGAGAAAAAGGCAGTTGCAAATAATTTGTTCAAAGAGAAGAAGGTATGGTTAAAATTAAAAGAGGAGGACAAAAGGGAGAATAATTCTGATGTAAATAAAATTTTGTTTTGGAACTTGATGAAAGGGCTACACAAGGAGCCTTCAGAAAAATGAGCCCGTAATGAATGTAGGAGGAACTTGAGGAACAGGAAGAAGAGATGGAATCAAGACAAGGGTCAGATAAAAGAAATATGAGTCTGGGCAGAAATGCAATTTGAGAAGATGTCACTGACGTGATCCTCCATAGTTCTCATAAAGAAAAACAGAGAGAAGGAGGAAGCAAATTCAGACTTGCAAGATTCTGTTACTGTAATCTTATAATGAAAGTAGTATTAACTTACATGTCTTTGGTTTCCAAGTTTGATCTGCCTTGGAGAGCTGACAGAACAGAATTAAGAATAAAAATGATTAAACAATTCAGGATGAATCAGAAGTAAAAGGTCTCTGAAAGGAGTATTTTTAAAGACTTATATGGGAATAATGATGTGTGAAATAGTTGAAGTGAACAAATGAAAGTGTCTACAACTGATTAAAACCATATAAATGCTGTGAGAAAACAACTGTATGTAAAGATTGTTGCTTTTTGAGAGGCCACTAAGAAATGCATAAATATGAGAAAATTAATTGTAGATTTGTTGATTTAAAGGAAGTGTTTGATAAAATAAGGGGGAACACTATGAATATGGAGTTGAAAGTTTGTTGCTGAATGCAGTAAAAGTAATATATAATAAAGAAAACATACAGGAAGTAAGTGAAATATTCAATGAAATATTTAGCATTGAGGAGAAAGCAAGTAAGACAAAAATGTACAATTTTCCTTTATCTCTATTTATATGTTTAATATATTTATGGATAAAGGTCTAACAAATTCCTGATGATATTACAATTGCTTTGATTGAGAATGTGATTACCAGTATGTGTATTTTTGAAATTCAATGACAACTTGATGCAGATAGATAGATAGATAGATAGATAGATAGATATAGATAGATAGATAGATAGATAGATAGATAGATAGATAGATAGATATAGACCTATTCTTCGACAGAGCTGCAGGCCTTAAGGGAGTGCCCTCTCTCCTGGGTTTGGCCTGTTGGGCTCTCGATGATCTATCTCGAGGACGGGTTATGGAACCCTGAGAGATGGCACAGCGCGGGGAAGGGGTGGGGTCTTGGGAAGGGTAATAAGAGGGCTAATGGAGCTTTGTTGATTCGGTTTTTAGACCGTTTCTTAAGGGGTTAGGGAGGGAGGGTCGTAGGAGGGACTCAGTGCAGCCCAGATCGGGTCATGGGGGTGCCGGGGTGCGGTGGGGCCCAGGAGGACAGGGTGGGGCGGCGATTTCCAGGGTGGTTGGGTTGCGACAAGGCATGGGGCCAGATCAAGTTAAGGGACCCGATGTCTTTATGCGGTGGCGTGCTCTGACCCCAATGCCTCTTCCCAATGCCCTGGGGACCCGGGATCTAGGGCCCCTGGACTCCGGCTGGTGTACTTTAATGCCAGGTCCGTGGCTAATAAAGCAACCCTCCTCCGTGAGGTAATCGAGGAGGAGGCCGCGGATCTGGCCTGTATCACTGAGACCTGGGTGGGCCCAGAGGGGGGAGTCCCTCTAGTTGATCTATGCCCCCCAGGCTTTCGGGTGTTCAACCAGCCACGGGTCCAGGGAAGGGGTGGGGGGGTAGCTGTTGTTATTTGAGAAGCCCTGATTCCAAGGGAGGTCTCTGTTCCGGAGATAGGCGGGTGTGAAGCCCTCCTTTTGAGATGCAGGTCAGAGTCGGATGGGCTTGCTGCTCACATACATTTCCCCCAGCTGTGTGGCAGCTGCCCTGCCTGGGCTGCTTGATGCCAACTCAGGTTTGGCGGTGGAGTTCCCAGGACTTATTGTCCTGGGTGACTTCAACTTGCCCTCTCTAGGGGTGGCGTCGGCCTTGGCCCAGGAATTCATGGCCTCCATGGTGGCCATGCATCTGACTCAAGTGATTGATGGCCCGACTCACGAGGGGGGCAACATGCTTGACCTGGTTTTTGTCTCGGAGCAGTGGCGTAATGATCTGGGGAGTGGTGATCTTATTATCCACCCCGTTCCATGGTCAGATCATTATCTCCTACAGCTGGCTTTCCGACTAGCTGCCCCACACTGCTGGGATGAGGAGCCCCTTAGGTGGTTCCTCCCCAGGCGCCTGATGGACCCGGAAAGGTTCCAGGCAGAACTGGGGTTTTTTCCTACATCCCTGGTCCACAGCTCTGCTGAGACCCTGGCGCCACTTGGCAATGGGCTGCGGGGCTCTTGACAGAGTTGTCCCCATCGTCCCCTTACCCGTCGCGAGATCCCATGTGGCTCCCTGGTATACTGGGGAGCTCCGGGAGATGAAGCAATGGAGAAGGGGTCTAGAAAGCAGGTGGAGGTCGACCTGCTCCGAATCTGACCGAGCCCAGTGGAGAGCCTATATCAGGACCTATCTGGTAGCTGTGAGAGCGGTGAGAAGGTTTTATTTCTCCATTCTCATAGCATCCACAGGCAACCGCCCAGCCGCCCTGTTTGGGGTCGCCCTCTCCCTCCTCCATCCGGGGGCTGTGGCGGATCCCCTGCGGGGTCGAGCTGAGGAATTTGGTCAGTTCCTGCAGGATAAGATCGCTCGGATTCGGGGGGGGGGCTGGACTCCAATTTGCCGTGGTCTGATGCTGAGGGTGCAAGTGGTCTACCTAATGTAATCTGGACTGAGTTTGATCCTGTTTCTGAGGATGAAGTGGACAGGATTATGCGACGACTGAGTTCCACCACATGTTTGTTGGACCCATGCCCTTCCTGGTTGGTTTATGCCTCCAGGGAGGTGACATGTGGCTGGCTCTGAGCAGTGGTCAATGCTTCTCTGGGGGAGGGTACCTTTCCCGCTGCCTTGAAGGAGGCGGTGGTGAGGCCTCTCCTGAAGAAGCCTGCCCTGGACCCAGGTGAACAACTTTGTCCGGTCTCCAACCTTCGCTTTCTAGCGAAGGTTGTTGAGAGTTTGGTGGCTCAGCAATTTCTGCTTTTCCTGGATGAAACGGACTACCTGGATCCGTACCAATCGGCTTTGACCCGGGTATAGCACGGAGCGGCATTGGTCGCACTGATGGATGATCTCCTGAGGGCTCAGGACAGGGTTTTCCTCTGTCCTGGTCCTGTTAGATCTCTCAGCGGCTTTCGTACCATCGACCATGGTATCTTATTGCGGCATCTCGGGGTTGGGAGTGGGAGGCACTGTGTTGCAGTGGTTCGCCTCCTTCCTCTCGGGGCCTTCAATCAGTGTTGGCAGGGGGCAGAGGTCAACTCCAAGGGCTCTCACTTGTGGGGTCCCTCAGGGTCTGTCCTCTCACCCCTTCTGTTCAACATTTATATGAAACGCTGGGTGAGATCATCCGGCTTTGGGGTGAAGTATCATCCGTATGCTGATGATACACAGTTATACATCTCCACCCCAGGCCACATCAGTGATGCCCTCTCTGTGATGTCCTGTTGTCTGGATGCGGTACGGATCTGGATGGACAGAAGCATGCTTTGGCTCAATCTGGCTAAGACAGAATGGCTGTGCATACAGACATCTCGACCCAGTCAGGAGATTCCATCTTTGGTCATGGGGGGAGAGGTGTTACCCCCCATGGATAGGGCATGGAACCTGGGGGTCCTTCTGGACTCACGGCTCAGGTTGGAGGAGCAGGTGGGAGCTGTGGCCAGGGGGGCCTTTGCCCAGGTCCAGCTGGTTCGCCAGTTACACCCATATCTGGACCGAGATGCCCTGCACACAGTCACTCAGGCACTTGTCACCTGGCTCGACTACTGCAACGCTCTCTATCTAGGACTGCCCTTGCATACCATCCGGAGGCTTCAGCTGGTGCGAAATGCTGCCGTGTGGGTTGTGATGGGAGCTTCCTGGTTCTCCCATGTTACGCCCCTTCTGCGTGGTTTGCATTGGTTGCTGGTTGCCCTCCGAATGAGATTCAAGGTTTTGGTATTGACATTCAAAGTCCTGCGAGACATGGGTCCGGGCTATCTACGGGAACGTCTACTGCCGGCATCAAATACCAACTGCCCTGTACGAGTGCACAGGCAGGGACTCCTCGGCGTGCCGTCTGCGACTAAATGTCGCTTGGCGGTGACACGGGGGAGGGCCTACTCTGTGGCGGCTCCCGCCCTATGGAATCAGCTACCTCTGGAGCTCCGCTTGGCTCCCTACCTTCGCACCTTCCGCCATGACCTGAAAACTTGGCTTTTTGAGCAGGTTGCTTTGTGCTGACTCCTCTTGGGGGGGGGTTGTTTTATAATCTGTTTTTAATAATTTGGCTTGTTGGGTTTAATCTTATTTTAGGTAATTGTTTATTGTGTTGGTTTTAATTGTGAGCCGAGTCCGTTCGGGAGAGGCGCATACAAGTCAAATTAATAATAATAATAATAATAATAATAATAATAATAATATATAGATATAGATATATAGACATAGATATAGATGAAAATTAATATATCAAAGACAAGATATCTGTCATTATTAGGGGAAATGGAATGAATGATTGCAGGTTATACACACATGGTAAAACACTACAACAAGTAGCTGATAGGGTGATTTTGATTACTTACTAAATATGTGAAAGTGGATAGTAAAATATTAGCATGTACAAATGCTGTAAGAAAGATAATGGGTAATGTGTATTTTGCAAGGAATGAATGTTGGAAGGTGCAAATCTAGCTGTATGGAAGAGTATGCCAAATCTAGTCACATAGTGACTGTTTGAAGTTACAAGGGATCCCCCACCAAGTTCCATGATATGCTTATGTCACATTTAATTAAAATTTTAAGATCTTTGAATGTTATTGTTCAACAACAGTTCATTCCTGAACATATGAAACTGTAGGCCAAGGAGGAGAACTTGGTTGTCCTTCCAATTTCATGTCAGATGCAAATTCCAGAATTCATGGAATCAAATCCAAAGTGGGATCCTTGGTGTTTGCAAAAGTAGCAATAATCATTAAAAGGTAAGGTGGTGTCCACAATCACGTGTTCAAAATTGAGCCACTTTTTAATGTATTGTGCATGAAAAAAGGACGAGAGGCCAATCTTGCAGTTGTGGTTGCACAGAATAGTGAGCATGATTTGCAGCATTTTCTATCCCGTGGATTTTTGCTAGGAAAGTTGGGTAATCATTTTCAGAGGATCAGCCTATTGAATTCTTTAAAGACACATTACCTTTTAAATTCTGGAAAGTTTGGGATAGTGGTTTTGGCAGTGTGTCAGGGAAGATGCCCTTATGCTGTCCATGTGCTACAGCTAAGGGAGATGAAGTAATTTTCTGTTGCTAATTCTAAGTCCCTCTATATAAAATGGTTGTCTAAATTGCAGGATGGCTAACACTGTACTTTACAATTAATGCTGGGAAAAAAAAACCCAAGCCAGTAAGCTTGCGGTTGTCTAATGTGCATTTCTTGTGAAAGACTTAGCCCCACCTGTGGACTACATTGTCCTGTTGGGAGAGTGTGTATGTAGGGGTTTTGTTCTGGTTTTTTTTTTTTTTTGCTTTGTTTTGTTTTGTTTTCCATCAGGCAGAGGAAGCTGTTCACTTTTGCTTCAAATGTCAGCACAGAGAGAGCCCTGTAGGGAAGACTCTTTTTGCCATGTGAAAGGTCAATTGCGCAAGCTGAATTAGAAGCAATTACGTGATTATATGACAAAACCGGATTCATCCCAAGGATTCACATCAGCTCTGACCTTGGGACCTGGGAGCGTCTGGGAAAGACAAAAGAATGATTTTGAAAAATCTTTATAAAAGTAAACAGGCGTGCCTCCTCACCTCCACTCCAGCCCCATGAGGAAACAGAAACTGAGTCAGGAAGAAGAAAAAACACTTTTAGCTGGCCCTTTTCTAAAAGGCCATATTAACCCAGTTTTTGACGTCTTCAAAGACTGCAATGGAAATAGAGCATGTACTGAAGTCCCTGCTTATGCTTGTTTCCCTCAATTTCTAAGTAGAGGCTCCGAAGGTCTTCTGGATCAAAACAGAGATTAAGGTCTCATTTGAACATTTAGTGGCTCTGGAAGTGGGTATTATTAGCTCTTTCCCTTTTGTCGTCTCTCTTATCACTTTTCCAAACTTCCATTCCCTGGCAGCATAGCTCTGATATATGAAGCAATGGGTAGGCAGCAGATGCTTTCAAATAAGATAGAAGTTGGCTTATTGTTATTCAATTTAGTATTAAAATCAGAGTTCTTGTATTAAATACAATTGGGACATATATTATTATCCCTTTTCCCCCTGACTTTTCTTCTAAAAAAAGAGTGAAAAATTTTGGCCCAAAAATTCTAAGAACCATTTAAGACTATGGGCCAGTATTTAGGAGATGCTTTGGAAGATCTCTTGAAGTTTGAAAATGTTATGTATGTAGGTTTGAATGTTATTGGTTTATTTGAACTGTTCTTGTAAAATGTCAAATGGTATTGGTTTAAATAGTGTGGGAAAAAACCCTGCACTCCCATTGGCTGGCAGCTACGGCTGCAGGCTATAAGAGGCAGCCATAGCCAAGCCTGGACGGGTCCATTCGAGCTGTAGTCACTTAATAAACTCTTTGCTGGAACTCCTCGCATCTGACTCTTCATGCAAACTTAACAGAAAACCCTTAGCTGAAGCAGACAATCTGACTACTTCTTAATTCAAGGAAATGCCCATATCAGACCCCTCAAAGTGGGTTGATTCCCACAACCAGGTTGCCCCAGGACAAATACAAACTAACAACTAACTTTCTCAGGGGCCAGAACTCACAACCTTCATCCTTATTTTCCTTCTGTCTGTCAAATATAACATTTTCTGACTTGGGGCAGCTCAAGTGATGCTGACTGCTCTGTCTGCTGAGTTTCATTCATGGCAGTCAAAATGCTTCCACCACTTCAATTGGCATGAATTTCCCTTTGCCTCCAGTTATTGGCTGCTGCCCTTCGTGACCATTCCATCTTGGACTCTTGGAATATTGAATAAGACTGATGAAGTGGTTAAAAAAATATCTTAATTGATGAAGCCATTAAAGGCTAAAGTTTTGTTTTTGACTAATTTTCTGACTGAAGAATGAAAAGATGGAACATGCCATATACAAATGTCACATTAGAACCCTAATGTGTTTTACCCTAATAATGGTAAAACTGGGATGTCACAATGGCAACCACATGACCACAGGATGCTGTGACAGTTAGAGCTTTGAGGACCAGTTGTATCCCTCATTCAGCACCCTCACAAGTTCAAATAGTCACTAAGCAAGTGTTTGTTGAGTGAGGACCACCATTATACAGTCTGAATTCATAACAATAATTGCCTGAGGTAGAAAGGTACAATCCCTGTGAATCAGTTTCTTAATTATGGCATGTCAGATATAGCTCAGCTTGTGGTGAAGGGTTCAGAATTCAGGCTATAAAATCCTGCAGCTCACCTTGCTAACCCAGACATGGGAACTGTGTCTGAAATTTGCTCTCTGATCATCAGTCCTACAAAACTTTTATTCACAGTACTTATAAGGCCACTTCTCTCATGTGATGACTCTAGCTGGTTCACAACAATTCATAAAAAACAGTTAAAAAAATTACACTTCCCTCCAGGCATAAGACCAAGAATCCTTGTGACTCAACTTCCATCCTAGCCCAGTGCTTGAGGAAACCACCAGATCTTCACAGCCCTCTGAAATGTTAAAAGGCAGGAATCCCTTGGACATCAGATGGGAGGCAGCTTCAAAGAGATGGTGCAATCAAAAAGAAAGTACACCTCTGAGGCCCTGTCAAATAAAAATATTTAAAGGATGGAGCCTGAAGTGACCCATCCTGTCTAACTTGGTAGGATAGGCAGATACCATCAGGGAGAGATAGGCCCTATGCCAGTAGGGATTTAAGGGTGATAACCAGGACCTTGAATTATACCCAGAAAGGGTAATGGCAACTGGAAGCCACTGCAGTTCATGCAGCAGTACTGTTACTCAAGTGAATCACAGGACACTCAAAATTGCCAGTGCTGCTGCATTCTAGACTAGTTGCAGCTTTTGGATAGTCTTCAAGGGCAGCCTCATGTACAGTATACTATGGTGATTTGCGTAGGAGGTGACTAAGGCATGGGTGACTGTGACGAGGCCTCCCAATCCAGGAATAGGTGCAACTGGTGCAACAAGATGGATTTGTACTCTGGCTATGGCCAATACCTTCTTTTTCATCAGGGCTGTGAGTTCAAGATGACACCCTCCCCGCAAATTGTGCACCAGATCCATGCAGCAGAGTGTTGCCCCATCCACAGTCAAAGATATCAACTCTCCTGACCCCCGAGGGCTACTCCTTCTTGCTAGATGGAATTGTACTCCCCATCCAGCCCCTTCAGGCACTGAGTCAGCACTTGAACAACATTGCCTGCCCTGGGGTAGAGAAGTATAATTGAATATCATCAGCATGCTGATAATATTAAACTCCATGCTGACAGATGACATCTCCCAGTAACTACATCTAGATTTTAAATAGAAGGGGAGAGGGACCCAAGCCTTGAGGCATCTCAACATATTAAGGGTCTAAGACTGGAGCTCTCCTTCCCCACTAGCACTGATTGTATCAGCCATGGGGAAAGGAGAAACAGCACCTCCAGTTACAGTCCCTGGAACTGGTGCAGCAAGAGAACCATAACCAATGGTTGCATAAAGATGCAGAAGAGCTAGAATAGACACACCACCCCCATCCTGGGCCCTCCAAAAGTCATTCACAAGTGTGACCAAAGTTATCTTGGTACTTTAGCTTGGTCTGAATCCTGACTGAAGAAAGATGTAGATCAGGGGTGTCAAACTCATGTTGTCATGGTGGTGCCACATGACGTATTGGGACTTTTTCCCCCTTCATTAAACTGGGCAGAGTGTGATGCATATGACCCATGGGCTGGGAGTTTGACAGCCCTGATCTAGATAATCCCCCTTCATCCAAGACCCTCTGTAGTAGAAAGCTCATCATCCTTCCAACAACCCTAAAAATAAATGTGTAGCAACTTTATTGTTGTGGTAGAATGACTGGCCAAATACAAAAGCACTGTCTGCTTAAAGCCAAAAACCTGATGTGGAACATTCACCATTCAGGAAGCACGACTGTTGCCATCTGCACATCTTCCTGACTCTCCCATTTCCTCACCTCTCCAGTTTCTTCCTTTCTTTGACTTGTGGGTAAGAAATGCCCTTCAGGCCCCTTCCTTTCTACTCCACCCTGAAACCTTGCCAAAACAAATCCCAAAAACTGCAGGAATAAAATGTTGGCATGGAGCACCATTAGTGAAATCTATTTACCTTAGGTACATCAGTAACCCTCCCTCATTTTCTAAAAGTGGTCTGTGTAGAGCACTTTGTGGCCTCAGAATACTATTTCAATTCAAACCAAAAAATCAGATAAAAGTCTTTTTTTTTCCTTACTCAGTTTTTTCATCACAAAATTAACTGGACAAGAATTAGTTTCTTAAAAAGCAGCTGCAGTAGCCAAAATACACCAATTCCTCATTGGAAACTTTCCTATTTTATATGGAGGAGTCTGCAGGTGCTTTGGCTGCATAAGGAACTGATACAATAAAGATGAATTGGGAGGAAGACCAAATGTTTTCTGCTGCAACTTAGTACTCTCTAGAACTGTAAGGATTCCAACTTTTTGGTGATATTCCCACCATCTAAGATTAAGATGCACTGGAATGGAAAAATTGATATATGTCATAATAAAATAGATTGAGTCCCTACTGATATTCTCAATGAGCAGCTTGGCAACTGAGGTTTATTGCTGTTGCTTCTTTCTCCTGTTTTTATTTATTTATTTTGTTAAATTTTTATAGCTGCTCATCTGACATGCGTGATTCTGGGTGGCACACACAACTGAAATAAAATAAAATTAAATTAAAAACAAACCTGTTAAGATTCAATTAAAAAATAGGTTGATGAAGATTCTTGATCATACCTGTCTGAAGTTTTTTTAATTACATTTATATGCCGCCTTCTCCGAAGACTCAGGGTGGCTTACAATTTCTGGGATACAACCCAGTGTGCTCAGCAATAGCCTTCATTCCATTGTATA
This sequence comes from Naja naja, assembly GCA_009733165.1. Taxonomy (NCBI): domain Eukaryota; kingdom Metazoa; phylum Chordata; class Lepidosauria; order Squamata; family Elapidae; genus Naja; species Naja naja. The sequence goes on along the minus strand of SOZL01000996.1, from coordinate 21,799 downwards.
TGCCTGCTTATTACTAAGTGGCATTTTTACAAGGTCAGCTAATTGCCCCAACAATCTTGGGTCCTCAATTTACCTACCCTGAGAGGATGGAAGGCTGAGTCAAACTTGAGCCTGGTGGGATTCGAGCCTACAATAATTGTAGGCAGCTGGATCTTAAGAGCAGGCATTTAACAGCCTGAGCTACCAAGGCTCTTTGTTGTCTGAAGATTGAACCATTGCAACTGGACTATTATTATCTGTTGTTGTTGTTAGTTTGAGATATGTTTTGCTGCCCATCCTGATAGCTTCATCAGTCAGAGCAATTCAATTAAGTAGACAGCCATTGGAATGTACCAATTCCTGCCACACGCACCTCTGTGGTTTCCTTTCCAAAGTACATTGCAATATGTTGATGAAGATTCTCAATTATCCAGGTAGAGTTGTCAATTAAAAATAAATAAATTCAATTAAAAAACTATAAATAGAACACAAAAATAGAGGACAGCGTATTTCAAAGTGTACGAACAAAGTAGCAGGCTCTATATCAGAAAAAGAGGAAGAATATGGAAGTATAGAGTATAGAGTCCTAACAATTTTGAAATGTATAGATTTCAACTCCCAGAATTCCTTATCCAATATGCTGGCTACAGAATTCTAGGAATTGAAGTCCATGTATCTTAAAATTGCTAAGGCTAAGCAACACTGCTCTATATGCTATACTTCCATGTTCCACATATTTCCATATTCCTCCTCTTTTTCTGGTGTATTTCAAATCAAGCCCAATATATCAGTTCTGCCTCTTTTCCCCTTTGATAGATTTTAAAAATCTATTTCTCTTCCACACAGAGATCTCTATCAAAGCAGACAGAACTCTATGAAAAGAAAGTCCCTTTAAGGGACTTATATAGGTGAGAAATGCCTTCCTTTACCAAAGTTAAACAGATACATCCTTGCCCAGAGCAAAAGGCATAACAGATATGCTGATTTGAGTATTTGAATTTAAGGCCCTAAAAAAAACAGCCCTTCTGTAATTTTAAGAAATTAAAGGCAGAAAGTAAAGAGTGAATGAGGATGCAAATTGATGTAGGATTGGACCTCAACTGGAATACACCCAAATTGTGACTAGCTTGGACCTCTGTTGGAGATTTTAAGATCTAGCAGGTTGGCTATCAAATATGAACAGCATGTGGTGGTCTTCCCTTACCATATCTGCCTTTTCTGTATCTAAGCAGCACCAAGTGTCCATAAAGACTGGGTTTAGCACAACAGATTTCTCCAATTAAATTGTGTCAAATTGTGTAAATCGGTTTACATCAGAATGTTAGTTGTTGAACAGGCAGCTGAATGGACTCTCACAGCTATACCTGGGATTTACTCTGTTGTTGACCTATAACACTTGGTAGAGTGATTTCCTTTCCCACGTCTCTTGCAAGGTTTTCCCATAAACCGGCAAGGTTAGAGGCTAATACTATATCCCTGTGTACCTTTCCATTTTAGGGGCTTCTCCTGACCTTTACTAATAGTAGTTGTGGTCTCCTATGCACACCATGCCTGTTCCCCTTCAATAATTTATGGCACACATTGAACACCCATTTCCTTCTCCACTTAACTGTCCCATGTGTGTTCTTGTTATCTCAGCTGCTTGAAAAATCTGCAGGGCAGTCAACTTAGTGTCAGACTGACCCTTGTCTCTGATGTGCTTCACATAATATTACTAATGCACTTCAGGATTTGAAATTGTACTTCACAAAAGCACTTCATTATATTGTAATGTTCCCTCTAATTTGTGCCTCCAATTTTCCCCTTATGCAAAGTGATGGTGCTAAGAACTCTAAATTGGGAGCCAAAACAACCGTGCTTCCAGATTCTGCCATTATTTGTTTACATAAAGCTTAGAGTACATTTCTCTATAAAATTTAATCAGTGTTATAGGAAGGACAGTAGAAAGAAGGATGTGGTACATTAAAAAAAGGGCATAAAGTATTACCCTGGTCAAAATTGAAAGAAAAGTCAGCTTTTTAAAAAACAGAATTACTTTCAGCAGCATTATCAGAATTGCAAAGTAAATTGAACATTGAAAGTACTAGAATGAGATCAGAAAAGCATTCCAAGAAAAAAAGGAGATAATGGCTAACTTCAGGTCTGAGATAAAATTGGCAAATTCATGTTTGGGACAAAATTAAAACAACGAATATTTCTAGATACCTGATGAAGGTCTCTTAAAGTAGTTGATCATGAATCTGACTACAGAGAAATCAAGTTCAATTTAATCCTGTTATCTAAAATCTGTGGATGGATTATTATTTATGGACCCTGTACCTCTGAAATTCTCCAAGTACCTGGCTCAAAGTATATCAAAAATTCTAATTAATTTATACCACTGAAGACAGTTAGATATATTTACTACTGGGCAAGAAATGAAGATTTGATTTTAATTTTCAGCAGAGAGGGATGGTTAAAACATGTTTTGGGAAAAACATAGTCAGAAAGTATGGTAGCATATCTTCATCAATTAATTAATATTTTTTTAAAAAATGGTAACATTACAAAAGGAATATTGCTTTAAATCATACAGCAATATATTCAATTAAAGAAACAATTGTGGGCTTTGCTTTGCTTGGCTTGGCTTAACATAGATGTCTTAGCAGACTCTACAATTCTGGTATCATTGAAACAATTGGATAAGATATTTTAAATGCTAAAGCAACAATTCAATATTGTTTAGAACATTCATAAAATACTTTTTCTATAATAGAAGGATTTCGAAATGGAGAATGTCCTGTATTTTTTTAAAAAATCAATGGGCTCCTATTCTAAGGAAGACCAGATATGTTTCTTACTGGTTAATTCTGATTAATCTAATACTGGTTAAACTAATTCAAGACACAATAGTTTTTGGGGACTATTGGAGCTCAGTTATTGTTACAATCTTTCCTACATTGCAGATGCAATAAATTTCATGGCACATTAGTGTGTATGTTTTAACTATATCCATTGCTGATTTCTTTTTGGATACACTGTATATCAGTAATATGGTAAACCAGGTCCTTGGAAGGGGAATTGAGGTTTAACATTATTAAATTTAAAAGTTCTAATGTATTGTTAAATTATATCCCCCACATTTGGAATGTGTCTATCTATTAGGTGTGTTGGACAGAGAGGACCTGCCCAATTGCAGAAAAGATAATTCAAAGGGCATTTTCACTGCATACATTAAAACAGGAGTCACCAATCTTTTGGACCTCAGGGACCACCAAACTCATAATTTTAAATCCTGGGGACCACTAATACGAATTTTGACTGACGGTGGCTTGCTGATGTTGGTGGAAGAGAGAGGGAGAGAGAGAGAGATCTGATCTAATCTTTCACTCTCTCCCTCTCTCTCTCTCTCTCTCTCTCTCTCTCTCTCACACACACACACACACACACACACAAACACACAGAGGCAGGGGTGGGGTTCAAATTTCTTAACAACCAGTTCTGTGGGCTTGGCCTAATTTGTGGGTGTGGCTTTGTGGTCATGTGACTGGCTGGGCATGGCTTATATGTAAATATTATAAATATGTATGTAAATATTGATTTTTTTAATAAAAAAGAGCAACTTTTACCCAAAATCAGGCAAAATAGGCAGGCAGATTGAGTTGCTCACAGAATCACAGATTCACTCAGAGATCTATCTTTCTGCCATCAGCTACCTGAGTCTGTCACATAAAATTTGCTTGGAAGAAAACTCATAAAATTTGCTAGCAAGCAAACTCACAAAATTAACTCATAACACACCATGTATGTAAATATTGAATTTTTATAAAAAGAGCAACTTTTACCCAAAATCAGGAAGAGCAGGCAGGCAGATTGAGTTGCTCACAGAATCACAGATTCACTCAGAGATCTATCTTTCTGCCATCGGCTACCTGAGTCTGCATGTATAATAGAAGCTTCAGTCCTAAGGAAGGTTCAGCTCTGCTTAAAACCAGAGCCGAAGATCTAAAGATTAGCTAGAAAGGAAGAAATCCAATGGTTTCCTGCTTTTAGCTAATCTAAATCTCCTGGCACAGCAGAACAGCTGATGGTCAGAAAAAAAAGGAAAAATAGCAACTTAGCAGGCAAGTTTTCTAGGTAAGGAGTGAGTGGGCGGGGTGGGTTCCCACGGGCCGTGTGGGTGGAACAGCCTTGTGTTCCCACACAGCCTGGATTAATTGCTTTGTGGGGTGCTCTGGGGATGACATTTCTCTGCGGACCACCAAAATTTTCTTGCAGACCACCAGTGGGCAACAGACCACTGGTTGGCGACCACTGCATTAAAGGCTGGCTTAATGAAACTTCACAGCTCTTAGACTTAGAACTCACACTCTATCTACAGAAGGGCAAGATAGGATATGATTTGTATGATATGTATATGATATGTATATTCAATATGAAGGTTCCAAACTGAGATATTGTAATTAGTTCAGAGATGAAATTACTCTTCTCATACTGTAGAAAATATTAATTCAATTGAGTTAATTCAATTCTTTTCTTTTTCTTATTCTTCTTTTGCATGCATAAGTTAGTATGTGCATTACTTATTATTTTTATGTAATCTTCTTTAAATTATGTATATCTTACTTAGATGTTAAGGAGGTGTTTTTTTTAATCATAGTTCTCAAAATAAACTCCAATAACAATTTTTTTTAAATAAAGGTCTGTGGATAGATGGGATTGTTATTTGGATTGATAGGATAAAAATAAGCACTACTTAACATAATCATCCGTAAGATTTTGCCTCCTGCAGTTAGATGGGACAATGCTGTAAAAAGCAGGATATAATATAGCATTTGAGCATGCTATAAAGTGACTGCCCGTGTTTCTTTTGTTTATTGGAATTTTCTGGCTGTGCTACCTATCAGAGAAGATCAGGCAGAGGGGGAGAAGGAGTTAAGTGAGTTGTCAGCCCGGAGTCATTATGTTCCCACAAATGGTCTAAGTCCACCCCCTCTTTAATTCCATTGACCCTTTTCTGGTGCCAATTTAGTACTGAACTTCAGTTGATTAGATTCTTGTGTATTGCTTGAACAATAAACAGCAATGGCACTTAGACTTATATACTGATTCACAGTGCTTTACAGCCCTCTTTCAGCTGTTTACAGAGTCAGCATATTGCCCCCAATGATCTGGGTCCTCATTTTACTGGCCTTGGAACTACCCATTGACATAATTCTCACAACTGCACAAGCTTGGTTGGGCAAAGGAACTCAAGTTCTAGGACAGGAACAGGGCAGTGGTAGGATTCAAAAATTTTTTACTACTGGTTCTGTGGGCGTGGCTTGGTGGGTGGGGCACGGGAAGGATACTGTAAAATCTCCAGTCAGAGGTGGTATTGGCCAGTTCTTTGAACTACTCAAAATTTCCACTACTGATTCTCCAAAACTGGTCAGAACCTGCTGAATACCACCTCTGGAACAGGGGGATTTGCCTTACCATGAATCAGAATCATCTTCAGTTCTAATAAAAGCTCTGTATGATTTCAGATTACAGTTTTTTACATATCTACTTCTACAAGTCAGAAATGAAATCTGGGCCTTCTGTATATAAAAGAGAAGTTCTACTACAAAGTTGCAGCCCTTTCCTTGGAAATGCTGATTATTGTTCTGGGGGCGGGGGACAATGAAATTTGTGGGAAATACATTTTGTTGTGAGAATAGGGAGAAATGGATATGCAGGTGAAAGTTTTGAAACTCATTTTATTTCCATACTATTAATCAGCCACTTTTTTTTCTGGGTGAATATGATGCAATTTTGTATTATGACTTATATTGAATCATGGACATTTTGGAACTGTATACATGTTCCTGGAGTGGCAGATTTTATACTGTAGCTGGATGCATATTTCATAAAAATGTTTAAAAAAAACCTCAGTCATTTTATAGAATGATTTTACTCCTTTTAATCATTTAATCATTTTAATCATTTTGGTTACCTAAACAGCAAGGGTAAATAGGCTTGACTTTGAGAAATTGGTGCACAAAATTTGTCCTTTCTTTTTCTACATAAAGCCAGCCTTTTCAAAGGCTGAAATTCAAGGAAGCTGTTCAAGACCCAAACAATATCTGATGACAGTCATGGACTGATATTAATTTAGATAAGCAGGGCATTCATGGTTAGTCAAAAAGGAAATCAAGAAATGTCTAATTGCTTTGAGGTCGATTTGGAAGGAAACACAGGATATAAATCTAATAAAGAGACAAACAAACAATATAGAGCCCCAGTCTTCTTATGACTATGTACTTCCACTTCCTTTAGTTGCGGTCCACTCCTACTCTCCTAGGTAACTCAGAAGAGATCAAGTATCCTAAAAACAGAGGGTTTTTTTTACAACTTGTAAGAAGGAACCTTCTGAGCAGCTACAAATTGCTTTCCCAGTAAGGCTTGATCCACAAAAGAAATGGAGATACATCCAGAAGAAAAGATGGGTTTGTTGTCTCTTGTCTCCTCGAGCCAGGAATGACATTCCTGTTTAACACTGCATGTATATATCCCAAGACAGCGGCCTTCCTTGTTGCATATGCATGTGTGTACACACACATGCAATCCTTCTCCTAATCTTGTGTAAAGCAATTAATATCAGAACCCTTCATTCATCCAATACAATAATCGGTCCTTTCTTAGAAAAATGACCCTACATTTTATTTTATATCACTTTTTTAGAAAAGCTGAAGACTTCAGTAAACCCTGCATTTAAAAGGGATTGAAAGCCCCTTAAGGGGACAGGTTGGTGGTGGTTAAATTCTCATACTCCTCTATCATCAACAAACATCCCCTAAAACCTTACTAACTATAACCAGCTAACTAAAGCAGTGACTTACTACAAATGATATCAAAGCACTGGTAAAAGCATGAGATGAGCCTCTTGCCTGTTATATCCAAGGGAGGCAGTTCAAGGAAGAGCAATTTTAATGTATCATTATGTCAAGGGTGTTGTATCAGTAAATACATAAATAAATAAATAAATAGCATTTTTTTTCTGTCTTGCTTGAGGGGGCCCTCTGTGCTTTCACTGGAGATATTTGCTCATTCTCCTTGGATCCTCATCGCAATTTGTGGGTATGGTTAAATATAGAAGCCAAAATTCAGATCTGCAAGCCCAGAAACATAGGGGAATGTCAGCTCCCTGGAATGGAGCCTCGGTGGCGCAGTGGTTAGAGTGCAATACTGCAAGCTACTTCTGCTGACAGCCAGCTGCCTGAAATTTGGCAGACCGAATCCCACCAGGCTCAAGGTTGACTCAGCCTTCCATCCTTCCGAGGTGAGTAAAATGAGGACCCAAATGGTTGGGGCAATATGCTGACTCTGTACATTGCTTAGAGAGGGCTGTCAAGTACTATAAAGCAGAATATAAGTAACTGCTATTGCTGCTTACTTCTTTTAAGTTTTGTTAAAAAAAGAAAGGGTATGCATTAACAGAGATGTTTGCATCAATGGAAAAAGACACACAGCTGTTGATCAAGAAGGAAGCGGACAGTGCTTTGTGTTCAAATGTTGGCCATAAAGACTGAGAAGTCAGTTGGTTCCAATTCAGTCTTTTAAAAAAGGTTGTCCTTTTCTTCTTGATATGAAACAATCAGATCAGATCAGTGTTAATTCAGATGCATTTTAAAGTTGGATTCAGAAGCACTTGGAGATGGGAAGACTGGCAATCTGGAAGAGCTTTAGAAGTCTTCCTGAAGTAGAGTCATTGTGACTTTTGCAAATAGAAGTTCAACAATCTTTCTAAGTTCTTTAAGAGCACCAGCAAGTAGATAATGATAAAATTGACTTTCTGAAAGTTTTCAGCATGATCTCTACTAAAAGCTCCTGAGAAAATTTAGCAACCATTCAAAAGATATTAGGGACTGGTAGCTAAAAAGAAAAAGAAAAATCCTTTGGAAAGAGAAATTATGATTAAGCTGAGAATTCTCCCAATAAAGAGAACTCAGGGATCTGTTCTGACATTAATCTGAAAAAGGAAGTTCTAAGCATGAAAGTGTGAAGCTGCATTTTGTTTCTTATTCTTCATCTGTTTTGATGCATGAAACCATCTGCCTGCTAACTCCTTGAGTTTCTTCAGAAGCCTCTCTTGGGGATTAGTTTTGAGTTTAACCTTCTTCACTAGATTGTAGAAAATATTACCTTTAATTCAAGAAGTATATCTCACACAGCATGGCAGATTCATTTCTGCATGAATTCAGATTATAAAGAAAGAACAAGATTAAGGGATCGGAAAGGAATTGAGGACCAGTGAAAAACAAGCAGGCTTATAGCCTTGAAGATGGAAAGCAGAAAAAAAATATGATGTGGAGCACCGGTGTTAAACTTGCTGTGTCACGTTGCTGTCACGTGATGTTTCATGACATTTCCCCCATTCACGGAGCTTGGGGGGAGGGCGTGGCTTGCACATGATGCATCCAGCCTGCGGGCTGCCAGTTTGACACCCCTGATGTAGAGGGAGAATAGCTGCTAATGAAATATGTATTGATGGCCTTCCAATTTTGACCCAATTCTCCCCAGATCTCTGCATGCTATTGAAAAGATCTCGAGCAGCACAGTGCATCCCTTCACAAGGGCCAAACAGAACTCAAGAAGCTCTGGGTAGTTATGGAGGAAATGCCTAGGTTTAATCAGAAGACCCTCTGGGTACAGATTGAGGAACGATAAATATTTGTCTGGACAGTATTGGTTTTCTTTGCAGAGCAGGTTCACCCAGCTTTGTTCACCTCTGATCATCTGTAAACTTCTAAATAGCTGGCTCACTTTTTAAGGGATTTATTGTATTAACAAAAGCTGAGTCACGAGACAAAAGTATGAGCTAGATTGACTCTCTAAAGCAGGTCAAGAAAGTGTCACAAGATCCAAAAGATATTCTGAATTCAGTTTCTCTGTGTCCTGTTGTATAATAAGACTCTTTCTTGGGATAATTGCTAAATTATAGTGTATTTATTCCAGCCATTTCCTTGAAATCCATAATAGTTGAAAGTAAATGGTATCTTCTCCATCTGTAGATTGTATCTGAATCACATGTAACTTCTAGGCTAAACATGGTAACCTGAAATGATTTGCTTGGTAGGCATTGTATAACCTTATGAAGTTAACAAGTGTGTTCTAATTGATATATTAAAATCAACATATTCAGAGCTGTTAATTTCCCTCAGCTAAGACAATTTCCTAGGCAGCTGTCTAGGACCACATTCTTACCCAGTAATCTTTCTAGAGGAAAGCAGTAGAAAAGATAAAGGAGAAGGTAAAGGAAAGGAATAAATGGTTCTAAATTGAGAAGAATTTTCATGGAGAAGAATATAATTTGTTGTGGAAAGTTTACAAAAACTGGATGGGGTATAGCAGAGCAGGAGATCATAGAGTCATGGAAGGCATTATTGCAGAGCTAACTCAGTGCTCACTCCAGTAGTTTGATTCTGAATGGCTCAAGGTTGACTCAGTCTTCCCTCCTTCCTAAGTTGATAAAATGGGGATCCAGATTGTTGGGGAGCAATCTGCTGACTGTAAACCACTTAGAGCGGGCTGTAAAGCATTGTGAAGTGGTATAGAAGTCTTAAGTGCTATTGCTATTTAAGATTCAGTGAATATTAAAAGAGGAACCAAAGCAAGATATAGGAAAACAAGAAATCAAGCACCAATATGGCAGTAGGAGTCAGCATTGTCATTCCAGGAAGAACCAATGCATAACTATATATTTTATGAATTATGGTTTCCTTAATATGTTAGTCAGGACTCATTTATCAAAATGTTCCTTTGAAAGACTATGATGGCCTAATCTGCCATCCTATATCCAATTAATCCCTATTAAATTCTTTAACATCATGTGCAAGAAGAGGAAATCCTTGCTATTTTGTTTCACTGCTTACTTTGGAAAGGAGCAAATCCTACAATGGACTGGTCCTTACTAATTTACTTGACTTGGATGATCTTTGGAAATGTGACATCCTAATGAAATAGCACTGATTGTTGACTTTCTTGCAACTGACTCATTAGAAGGAATCTCCTGACAGATGAATGCTGGTTATTATTACAACTGAAGTCATCCCAGCCTGTTTAATGCAATATATCAAATCAGGATGCCCTATGTTAAAACTTAACAATGTAATAATATAATTATGCAAAAAACCACAGCTATTTTGACCATGATATCCTGGAGGCATTTAGTTGTTGTGCATTTACAACACTTAGGTTTTGCTCCTGGCCTCATGTAAAGAGTCAACACCTATGATTTTTAATGACCACAAATATAAGCTAAGGAACAAGGATGGGATGCTAAGGATGCCAAATAAAATAATGTGAAATTGTACTCTCCCACCTTAAAAGGAAATCTAGTATAATACAACACAGCTGCTTGTTGGTAATCCTTGTTTTTTCCACCATTTTCAAAAAATCTCTAAAGGAGGTCCATATTAAGTTCAAGGCTTTTTTAAAAAAATAACTTATCTTTTTATAATTCATGAGTTGATCTTTTTTTTTTTAATTTATTTATTTATTTATTTATTTATTTATTTATTTATTTATTTATTTATTTATTTATGAGACTTATATCTCCCGAAGGACTCAGGGGCGCCTTACAAACTAAAAACAATCCAATACAAATATACAAATATTAAAAAGCAATTAAACCAAGGTCTCATAAATATGCCAATTAAAAACATTTAAAAACCCTCCCACAACCCCATCAGTCCTGGTAGGCTAGTTGGAACAGCCAGGTTTTTAGGTCACAGAGGAAGCAACGGAGGTCAGGGGCCACCCGGAGCTCTAGGGGAAGCTGGTTCCATAAGGTGGGTGCCCCCACCGAGAAGGCCCTCCCCCTGGGAACCACCAGCTGCCATTGCCGGGTCGATGGCACCTGGAGAAGGCCCTGTTGATGGGAGCGCACGGGACGCTGGGAAGCTGTTATCGGCAGCAGGGTCTCCCGCATATATCCTGGCCCAATGCCATGAAGGGCTTTATAGGTTAACACCAGCACCTTGAATCTCACCCGGAGGGCAACTGGTAACCAGTGCAGCTCACGCAGGAGGGGTGTATCGGGATCCTCCCATCACAACCCGCGCTGCTGCATTCTGGACCAGCTGAAGCCTCCGAGTGGTCCTCAAGGGCAGTCCCATGTAAAGAGCATTACAGTAGTTCAGACAGGAGACAACGAGTGCATGAGTGACTGTATGCAGGGCATCTTGGTCCAGATAGGGACGCAACTGGCACACCAGGTGAACCTGGGCAAATGCCCCCCTGGCCATGGCTCCCACCTGCTCCTCCAAACTGAGCCATGTATCCAGGAGGACACCCAAGTTGCGCACCCTATCTATGGGGGCTAACACCTCTCCCCCCATAGCCAAAGATGGAATCTCCTGGACAATTCGAGATGCCGGTATATACAGCCACTCGCTCTTAGTCGGGTTAAGCTGGAGCCTGTTCCTCCCCATCCAGACCTGCACCACCTTCAGACACCAGGACATCACATTGAGGGCGTCACTGGGTTGGTTAGGGGTGAAGATGAAGAGCTGGGTATCATCAGCGTGCTGATGATACCTCACCCCAAAACCGTGGATGATCTCACCCAGCAACTTCATGTAGATGTTAAACAGGAGGGGCGAGAGAACCGACCCCTGGGGCACCCCACAAAGGAGGGGCCTCGGGGCCGATCTCTGCCCCCCTGCCAACACTACCTGTGTATGGCCTGAGAGGTAGGAGGAGAACCACCATAGAATGGTGCTCCCAACCCCTCGAGGCATTGCAGTAGGATACATGGTCGATGGTATCAAAAGCCGCTGAGAGATCTAACAGGACCAGAACAGAGGAATAACCTCTGTCCTGTGCCCTCCAGAGATCATCCACCAGTGCGACCAATGCCATCTCCATGCTGTATCTGGGCCTGAAGCCCGATTGATATGGGTGTAGATAGTCACTTTCCTCCAGGAACAGTGGGAGCTGCCAAGTCACCATGCTCTCAACAACCTTCGCAATAAAGTGAGGGTTGGAGACCAGACGAAAGTTGTTCAAATTAGCTGGGTCCAGGGCAGACGTCTTGAGGAGGGGCCTCACCACCGCCTCTTTCAAGGTGGTGGGAAAGGAACCCTCACTCAAAGAGGCGTTGATTACTGCCTGGAGCCAGCCTCATATGAGGGACACGGGTCCAATAAATACATGGCAGCACTCAGCCTCCCCATGATCCTGTCCACCTCATTTGGAGTCACAGGATCAAACTCCTCCCAAATGGTATCTCTAAGACCACTCATCATACTCCCGTTGGACTCTGCCCAGTCGGAGTCCAAGCCTGTCCAGATCTGAGCGATCTTGTCCGTCAGATGTTGACTAAACTCCTCGGCACATCCCTGCACAGGGTCCTCCCCCTCCTTCTGATTGAGGAGGGAGCGGGAGACCCTAAACAGGGCAGCCGGGCAATTATCTGCCAACGCAATGAGAGGGGAGAAGTATACACGCTTTGCCGCTCTCATTGCAGCAAGATAAGACCTAAAATAAGATTTTAACTGCGCTCGGTCAGATTCAGACCTGCTGGATCTCCAACAGCTCTCTAGGCCTCTCTTCCGCCGCTTCATTTCCCGGAGCTCCACAGAAAACCATGGAGCTAATCGGGATCTGCAGCGGGTCAGAGGCCGCAAAGGAACAACTCGGTCTAGTGCCCTGGCAGCAGCCGCCTGCCAGGCATCCACCAGGGCATCGACTGAGCTGTCAGCTAAGGAGGCCAGAATTAACCCAAGCACTGTCTGGAACACCTCTGGGTCCATCTCATAGGTTCCGCCTCCCAGCGATGAGGGGTGGCATATTGGAAGGCCAGTCAAAGGAGAAAATGATCCATCCATGACAGGGGTTGTATAATTGGAGATCCCCCCCCAGATCATTTTCCCACTGTCTTGAGACAAAAACAAGGTCAGGCATGTGTCCCCCCTCATGAGTCGGCCCCTGTATTACCTGAGTCAGGTCCATGGTCGTCATGGAGGCCATGAACTCCTGCGCCACCCCGATGCCCTCCCAAAGGCAGGTTAAAGTCCTCCAGTACAATAAGTCTGGGGAACTCAACTGCCACCCCTGAGAGGACATCGAGCAAAGCAGGCAAGGCTGCTGCCACGTAGCTGGGAGATAGGTACATGAGCAACAGACCCAACTGACCCCCAGGGTCCAATCTCAGGAGGAGAGACTCACAACCGCCTATCTGCGAGACAGTGGTCTCCCTCGGACATAAGGCCTCCCTGATCACAACTGCCACCCCCCCGCCCCTACCCTGGACTCGAGGTTGGTGCAGCACACAGAAACCTGGATGATAGCATTTTGACACAATGCTATCATCATTTTACACTATTCAAAACTTCTCATGAGACTCTCTGTCTTTCTCAAAAGGCTGTCAAAATACAGATCTGACATGAATGATGCTCATTTGGCAGAATGTAAACATAGATCAGCATCTTTAATAAGTCAAGTTCCTATATCTGCAGGATATATATACATATATACATATATACAGAATTACACACCCTCACTAACGTATTAATGTCCAATGGATTCCAAAGAAGCACAATCACCAACCTAATCCGAAGGGAGACTCCCCCCAAAAACCAAGACACAGAACAGGACAATGGCACGCCTCCTCTCCTTACATCAAAGGCACCACAGATAAAATCAGCAAAATTCTCCACAAACACAATATCAGGACAGCCTTTGGCACTGATCAAAAAATAGCCAACATCTTAAGAAACCCCAAAGACAAGATCCAGCTAGAAAACCAAGGAGTTTATAAAATACCATGCAAAATTTGCCCAGCCACATACATTGGACAAACCAACAGGAGAATAAATGCACGATCGCAGAACACAAGAACGCAGTCAGAAAAGAAGAAAAACTTCCTCCCTTTTCCAGCACCTTAAAGCCACAGGACATGAAATTGATTTTGAGGGATCCAAACTTATCTCCAATACTGAACACTTCAACAAGAGAATAATTAGAGAAGCCATCGAAATAGAGAAACACCCCATAACATGAATAAACGGGATGATACTTCCGCCTACCAGACATCTGGAAACTAGCCCTAATCAACAAACGAGTCCCAGCCACAAAAACCAACACCGGACCCAAAATAACACATGATGCCACCACCAATCTCCTTCACCAGACTCAAACCCAAGCCCACGCCACAGATGAAAGGCAACCACCATCCAGAAACCAGACCATGGCTGCAACACCAGCTGCTACACCCCCTCCAACCCCAAACTAAGCAAACTGACACACGCTATAAACACATAGCCAGACCTCAAACTGAGCCAAACCAAGGCCCAGAATGCCACATCACAGCCTTCCACCCAGGATACTACATCACAGAACTCAGGAGATCACAACACAAAACATCAGGAGGTTGCAGCACAGACAACGACCCAGGAGATTACAGCACCACACCCAGGACATCACAACAATAGAACTCAGAAGGTCATCACACAGCCCATTACCCAGGTCGTTACAACACAAAAGGCTGAGAGACACACAGCCAGCACCTCAGCCACACAGGGTCTCAGGAAAAAGCCATCCAATCTGCATACATCAACTCCACAAACCAATCAAAAAGTAACAACACATCCAACTCTAGAGTTTAAAAGGGAAAAACAGCCACGATCACACACTTCTCCCAGGAGAACGAAGCTGAAGACACCAGCCTGAAGATGACGGATGAGATTTCACAAACGCGTTGCCAAGGTATTCTCAATCTTACACGGGACAAGACCGAATACACCAAGACCTACATACCTTTACCCGTGAAAATCTACGAAAACATATATACATATACATATACATATACATATACATATACATATATATATATATATATATATATATATATATATATATATATATGTAGGTCTTGGTGTATTCGGGTCTTGTCCCGTGTAAGGTTGAGAATACCTTGGCAACGTTTCGACGAAATCTCATCCGTCATTATATATATTATGACCAATCTTATGATCTTTGCAGATTTATAAAGTTGAGGGAAAGTTGAGGGGAAAAAAACCCAATTATAACTTCTCGATAGTTCTGAACCTAGACAGCTTACTACCATAAATGAGTAAATCTTTTGAATTTCTTTACTAGTTCTTTAAATATTCTATAGAAGTGAGTTTTTCCTTCAAATTTTCAGTCTAACTCAGAGTAAAATTCATGCTTTTATTCAGTCATGACATTGCCAAAGGATGAATATACGAATGTGTTGTCTCTCATGATTCTATTATTTTCCCTTAAATATGTATCTCATTACAAAAAAACTTCCTGATTTTTTGTTTCCTCAGGGTGGAAGGTTTTAGCAGCCAGGGAGGAATGATGGAAAGATATCTAACAGAAGATAACATGGGTAGTAGCAAATTTCACCCTCTCCAACAATAAAGTAAGCTCTAAAACTCCTAAAGAACTGTAAAGAATATGAGTACTAAGAGTATCTCTCTCAGAGGACAAAACCTTTGAGAAATTACAAAGCAATTTCTGGCACAGCATCACTAAAATTTGGCCCAATAAAATTATGAAATCTCCATTTGTATTTACTGAGAATTCCATAATGATGATAGCTGGAAATGAACTGAGTACTGAGGATCCCTCAGAATTGTGTACTGAGGATTTCTCAGAAACCTCTAGGTATATCTCAGAAGACCTTCAGGGTGACTTCTTGTTCCTTTTTACTGGAGTAACTGATTGAGGGAACCACCATTATGATAAGCTAGGTTCCTAATTTCTTAAGATTAAAGTCAAAATTATTTGGCATCCCCATTCTTGGAAATTTCAATTTTGATTTGTTCTTTGCTAAGATGTTGGCATCAGTCATGTTCTTCATACTGTGATTTTTTTTAGATTTCCCCCCCTTCTTCTTTTTGGCATTGTTCACTTTCCTCCATACAGCATGACCTTATTTGACTCCTGCTGCTAGGGCAGCATCCAAGCCAGTCAATCTAGTGCAAGAAAGATCACATAGCAATGGTCTCCTGAGAAAAACCATTCCCAATCACCCACCAATGACAATCGACCACTTGTCTCTCCTTTTTCTTCCTTCTCTTGCTGGCCTTCACTCATTGTTAGCTGATCCCAAACAGGTGCCAATAATAACTATACATTTGTTTTCCCTCCAATCTGTTGGGAATCTCAGTCCAGAACCTCAGACAGCACAGTCAACAGCTCTAATAGCTGGGAATTCTTAGAATTCTAACACTAGGACATCTGCAGGGTTGCTTCATATCACTGCCATTTCTTTGCCTGGAGCAAGACATTGTGTTTCATATTTACTGTTATGAAACCTAGTAAGTCCTTATCCATGCGATTTACTCTGGTGCTGGCACTTCTGGGAATAAAACTGATTGGTAAAACAAATAGAGCTGTTTTATGCACATAAAACCAGGAAGTATCTCTAACCATACAGAGTAAAAAGCTACATTCCACAGTAAAAGACATATTTATGATGTATTATAGCAGGTAAACTTATACTCCAGTATAAAAGAAAATAGCATTCTTCTGTGCAGCTTTCAGGAAAATTTGCAGGGCAATTCTATACATGTCTACAGAGAAGAAAGCCTCATTGGCTTCAGTGGATCTCACCCACAGAAAAAGTCCCATTGGAGTTAAAGATAAACCTAAAGAAGGGCAATTTTAGGCACAACATACCACTCCATAGGATAAAGATCAGCTTTATACAGGAGCGTGTTAGGGGAAAAAAGGACAGTATTGATTTAAGTTTTCTTCTGATGTGTCTCAGATCTACACACAAGGAACCAATGAGAGTATGAGCAACATCTCCAAGTTCAGAATTTTATCTCAAGTTTCAAGGAGCCCTAGTACTTCCTTACTCCATCAGAGCAACTTTCTCCCCAGATATGACATCAGATGCAATGGTCTTCAATCTATAACAACTAGAGATGGCTGTCATCTTGCAATGAATTGAAGTTGTAGTCAAATACATTTGTGTAGGCAGCATTATGCTGAAAAAGGTTACAATATAGTACTGGTAAGAATTTCCCAGAGCACAGAAAATAGAATGAAGTTTTATGGTTATACTTTACATGGTGTCCTTATCACATAGGCTTTTTTTTGTTTGTTGTTCTTTCTTCAGTGGGAATGCATTTTTTCTGTAGTGCTGAAGTTCTCTAGTCCTTGAGATGCAGAGATACCTAGCTCATTCAAATCTTGCAAAGGCAGCAAGCTGTCTCCCTATAAATGCCATAAATCTAGTTGCCCTATCCTATTTGACAGAAACATAATATTTTACTGTTGATGCTGTATCACCAGATCATATCTAGCATGAGTGTAGCAGGGGAAAGTGTTTTCATACCAGTTCACTATGTCTATATATGTTTATCGATTAAGCCTTTAAAATAACTACTTGGAGGGCACCCTAACTCTCTTTTTCTCTGGGTCTCCATTATGTGTGTCTGAGTGCAGGCATTATGTAATCCTTTCTATTCTGACCTGGCATCATGTTCAAATAAGATGTGTGACTACCTAGAGCTTAAGTCTTGTTATGTATGGATTTGTCAAGAAATGTGAATGGAAGAGCACTACCAGACTGGCAGAGCATGAATGTAATGCCTACAGGGCATGAAATACATGTTTCTGTGAAACAGTAGCTACTCCCACACATATCCATTTCAAGAACATATTCTTCAAGGAACTCTCCCCAATAACTCCCATCCTCACTCTGGTAGGGACCATGTAAAATTAGCTGTGTAGAATAGTGTTGATTAACACTTTGGATTGGGTTTAAGATGCCCACTGTTAAAAAATCTAGCTCTGAAGGGTTGGTGTATCATAATCCCTTCCTGGAATTGGATCCAGAGAAGGCGCAATATTAGTTTTCCAACCTGAGCTCTATTGTTCAGCTATGTTAAGACAAGTGATGCTGGACCAATCAGCAGAATCACAATTAAGGCCTTATACATTGCTTCATAAGATTCAGCGATAAGGTATTTAGTCACATTGTTGAATGATCTCACTTGGCTCTACTTGTACCCATGTGCAACGCCACACGCTGGATAAGAAATGGGGAATGGAAGGGAAGAAAGATGGGGAAGAATCTGAAAGAGATGCTGAAGTGTAAAATATGTTTTAGGGTTTGCATCATGAACCCTACATCAGTAATAGGGCATGTGTCCCGATTAAACAGTTCTACATATGAAAGTTGGTTTTGTGAATATTTCCTATGTTCCACAGATCCTACATCTGGAATTTTTTGCAAACACATTGAAACTATTTCATGATCAAGCCACCTCTGGCTACTGTGATCCTGAGTAACCCTTTCATCCAAATACACACGAAGAAACCGGCAATAAGGAAGTTGAGCTTTTGTAGCCTATTGTTATGCTGCTGGCAGATGATTCTTGTGTGGGCAAGTTGCTGGTTGATATCCTGTGAGATCTGACGTAAAGAAAGAAGCCAGGATGTTCTTTTGGCCTTGCACGAGGCATTAATAAATGCTTAGGAAATTGGTCTCTCCCCTCTCCCTCCCTCCATTTCAAAGAGAAAAAACAAGTTTTCTATGCTGAGCAAGACAGAGGAGAAAAAGAAAAATTGAGCAAATATACTGAGAACAGATTTTATGCTACTGGAGATTGATGCGAGACATCTCTTTAAAAGAAGTGTTGATTTCTGTATGCATGTAAAAAATGGTAAATAAGTAATAACAAAAATGTCACAAATCTCTGCAGCATTCTTTCTTAATTTTATCCAGAGACTTTGGCTTAGAGGTTCCATTTTATTCGCTCTTGTGAAGAAGATGGTCCAGCTGGGAAAAGCTAATAAAACCACCAGGAAGAAAATGTCTTCATGATTACTTCTCTCTGTATCTTTTCTTTGTTTAAAAGAGTTTATTGCTTCCACTGATTAATTATGTAGAAATCTCTCCAAGAAAAAGATGATAGGGACTTTATAATATATTTCCAATTAGGAGTCATGGCATGGCATGTCTTAAGGGAAACAACTGTGGATTTGAATTTTCTCCAAAAAAAATCTTCTGAAGAGTAGCAAGAACAGCAAATCTATTTTGATAAATCCTAAGAATTAACTGGCATATCTCTAACGAAGGGAGTATCCAGAATAATTTAGCTTTTCTAAGAAACTATTTAGAATTAGAACATTTTTAATTATTTTCCTACTCCATTCTGTAGAATTAGTGTCATTCATGTGACACTACTTTCATGTGATCTCTTCCCACTATTTTCTAATGTCATTCTGCTTTGAGAGAGAGAGAGAGATTTCAGTGATTTGGGGCTAGTGAAATAGCCATCATTGTGGAATGGGATTTTGAAGCTGAATTGAGACTAATGCATATGGATATGAAAAAGAGGGAGGGGAGAGGAAGACAGAGAGACAGAGAGACAGAGACAGAGACAGAGAGGAAGAAAAAGAAAGAAGAAGAAATAGAAGGAAAACCTGGTCCAGCATGACAAAAAAAAGTAATGAGTACTACATGACCCATTAAAATACAGACTCGGGCAATAGAAACCCTACTAAATCAAATTGATTGATTCTGTTTATGTTAAAGCTTCTTTTCTTCTTAATAAAAATGTTAACAGAAACTCTCTTTCACCACTTTAATTTCCATTATCTTGCTCATATGCCTTCTGAGAGGCTATTTAGAGAATGAAAAAATGAACAGAAGATATGTCTTTTCAAGATGTCTACTATAACAGTGTATGGTAGGATCTGAAGATGCAGAGAATCAAGAAAATAGTAATAAATTATGGGTGAATGGCCCAATGGTGCATATTAGGCCCTCATGGCATTCTCTACATCAGATTTCCACAAGCTGAGGAGCTGCAGATATGATGGGACTGCATCTCCTATAATTCATAGTCACCTTGCTTGATGGGAATTCTGGGAGATGTAATCAGAGGCAACCAAGTTAGAAAAAATTGCTCAGTACAAAATCAAAATTTATTTATAACGAACATTTTAGAAATATTAATAAGAAGTATGATGTTAAAATGAAGTCAGTCAGAAACCTCTAATTGTAGTTGTCTTCATTTCCTAGGGCTTGATTATTTATTCTTATCTTGATTTTTAAGAGAACAATACTGGACCATAATTATTTATTTATTTATTTATTTATTTATTTATTTATTTATTTATTTATTTAATTTGATTTCTAACCCGCCCCATCTCCCTAAGGACTCGGGGCGGTGTACAATCATAAAACAATACAAAATATACAATTTAAAAAGAAATTAAATGAGAAACCCAATTAGAAGCTAAAAATAGTAAAAACAATCATTTAAAACTCACATCCCCACCCTCAGCCCAGGTCAGCAAGTTGGAACAACCAAGTTTTAAGGCCTGGGCTGAAGGAGCGGAGGTCAGGGGCCACCCGAAGCTCCAGGGGGAGCTGGTTCCACAGGGTGGGTGCTCCCACAGAGAAGGCCCTGCCCCTAGGGGTCGCCAGCTGACATTGTCTGGCTGACAGAACCCCAAGGAGGCCCTGTCTATGGAAGCACACAGGATATTGGCAGAAATATGTATGAGCTATTTTTGTCCTGTCTGTTTTTGGAAACTTTAGTAATAATTTCTATTTCATTCATTTGATAGATAGGTAGGTAGGTAGATAGATAGATAGATAGATAGATAGATAGATAGATAGATAGATAGATAGATAGATAGACAGACAGACAGACAGACAGACAGACAGACAGACAGACAGATTTTTCCCACCGACTCTTACTTTCTGAGTGCAGTGGCACTAAGTATGCCACATAAAACTGAACGTGTCTCTCATTCCACTAAAGATCTCCCTATCCTGCAATTCCCAGTTCCTTCTTTTATCACATTGGGACAATCTGCAGGCCAGGAAAAATATATCCACCCTGCATCCTTCTGGGAGGTATCTTCTTTTGATTTCTTCATCCATGGCTGCATTTCCTACCTCATACTTACAGTTGCAGTCAGAATAATTCATTTCTTCAGTGCAATGTTTCTTGTCCCCTTAATCTATAGATGTTTGGAACAGTATCAATGGTATTCAATAACCACAGTAATGGAGTGATTGTGCTAGGTCCCAAGGGATGCTTCTCACAGCTGTGTATAATTCTGTTTTGTTTTATGCGCTTGCTTTTTGAGTGGGAGAGGACAGTTGTCTTCTTGTGCTTTGTGTAGTGCCAAAAGGAGGGCATATTTCCATGCACTTAAATGTGAGAAAATGCTGAGATACTAGAATTGAAAGAAGTACCTTCTGAGAATTTTGACACATAACCTCAGACAGATTCTTCCTGCACTTCCCACCCACCAACACGGACAAGTTGTTCAGAGAAGTCAGAAGCATTGATTGGCTTGGTAGAATAAATGCCTTTGCCCAGCCCCCTTCGAAACTGTTGTGTTTCATGGCTTTAATTGCCAGTTTACAAGGAAAAAAATCCATAGCATGCAAGCAAATGACTTGAGGAGACCAGACCAGCATTCTGGTAATTCTTAAAGAGTAATGTTTTCCCAGTCTTCCTTCCTCTTTCAAAACAACTTTACAAGAGCCCATTAATGTGTTCTATAAAAGGCAGCAGGGGGAAACAACTCTTCAGCTTCTTTTTAAATATGTAGAGGAAGGCAGACAGATCCCATTCTCAATGAGATCCATGACCCCAAATGATTAGGGGAATGTTCTATGAGATGTAGTTGCTGCCATTTTTGGCATTTCTGCTTTCCTCACATCTTTGTAAGTTTGCTTGCCAACCTGACAAATAACAAATCCTGGGAAGTGACCACAGCATATAATGCATGGTGTTATCTCGGTTCACACATCCAAGTAACACTAACAATCCAACCCAGTAAATGGTGTGCTGCATTTGAATGA
>SOZL01000995.1:0-20717 GCA_009733165.1 Naja naja | reverse complement strand
TCAAGAATTTTGGACCCAACTTTTTACTGGGCAGTTTCAACCTAAGATACTTGGTTGAGAAATTTACTTTGTCTCTTTTAAAAGGCAGTTGAAGGGATCTATGTTTATCCACCTGTTTTTTATAATTTTTTGCAGCTTTGGTCAAAGCTTTTTTTGTATCTTCCCACCGTTTCTTTAATGAGTTCATCCATTCTGTTAGGGACATGGATGTGGGAGGTTGTCTAGGTAATTCTGGCATCGGGACAAAATCCATTCCAGTGTTGATTTGGAATGGAGTCAATCCCATGCTACTATATACTGCATTATTGTCAGCAACCTCTGCCAAAGGTAACTCAGCCCAATTTTCTTGTTGATAATTTACATAGCATCTAATGTATTGTTCAATCATGGTGTTAGCCCTCTCCGCTGCTCGTTACAAGCAGGATGGAAAGCTGAGGATAACCCTTGAGAGGAACCAATGGATTTCAGGAATTCCCTCCAAAATTTTGCGGTAAATTGTACCACTCTGTCTGATATTATTCTATGAGTATAGAATAATAATGTAGTCTATTGATATGTTTCACAAACAGCTTTGCAAGTTTTTTCGCAGATGGAAGTCCTCTGCAGGCTATAAAATGGGCCTGTTTAGAGAATAAGTCAATTATAGTCCAAATGATTGTATTCTCTTCACTCTTAGGTAATTCAACAATAAAGTCCATTGCAATCTCTTCCCAGGGTTGGGTTGGTTCAGCAACTTGTTGCAGGAGGCCAGAGGTTTTCCAGTTCTGTGTTTCATTGTGGCACAAATTGAGCAACTTTTTACATAGTCCTCGACATCAGGTTTCATTTTTGGCCACCAGAACAGTCATCTCAGTAAATGTAGGGTTTTTAGGAATCCAAAGTGGCCTCCCAGCCATGAGTCGTGGCTACGATTTAGTACCAGTAGTCTTAGAGTTGTGGGCACATAAAAGCTTAGCCCTTTCCAAGCTAGTCCATCATTCATTGTCAACTCCATTTAATGGTCCAGGAACCAAGGTTCGGTCAATAGGGCCGTTTTCAATTCTGCGGTCAGCTTAACTTCCAGGTGTTTGGGGTTGCAGTTGGCTTGGGCTCGAGTGGTCACTTGGTCTGCCGATTGAGCTTCTGAAATTAAAGCTTGTACTATTTCCTCTCAGTGGCTGTCAAACTGAGGTTTTCTGGACAGAGCGTCCGCCAGTACGTTTTTCCGTCCGGGGATATACTTAATGTTGAAGTTGAATCACTTGAAATATTGGGCCCAGTGGACTTGTTTGGGTGATAATCTCCTAGGGGTCTTTAGAGCCTCGAGGTTCTTATGATCAGTCCATACTTCAAAGGCCTCTGGCACTTCTAGAAAATGCCTCCAAGTCAATAAAACCCATCATATGCCAAATGCTTCTTTCTCCCAGGCTGCACCTTCACTCTGTGTCTGTCAGATTTTTGGACACATAAGTGCAAGGCATCAGTCAGCCTTGAGAGTCTTTTGCAGCAAAACAGCTGCCACCGCTACATCACTTGCATCTATTTGGACAATAAAAGGCTTGGTCATGTCTGGGTTTTGGAGGATGGGCTCAGCTGCGAAGAGGCATTTTAAGGTCTCAAAAGCTTTCTGACAGTCCATAGTCCAAGCCAGGGGTTGACTTGGCTTCAGTTTGGTGGGTGACGGGCCCGTTTTTAATAGCTCCATTAACAGGAGGGCAACTTCAGCAAAGGGTGGAATGAATTGTCTATAGAAGTTGGCAAACCCCAAGAAACTTTGAAGTTGCTTTCAGGTTCTAAGGGTTGCCAGTCCAGCACCACTTTCACCTTTCCAGGGTCCATTTCAATCCCCAGGTTGGATATTCAGTAGCCTAAAAGAGTCGCGACTCTTTATGGAATTTGCATTTTGAGAGTTTCACATATAATTTGGTGGCTAGAAGTTTTCCTAGGACTTGTTGGACCAACTGAATATGTTCTTCCATGGTTTCACTGAAGATAAGGATGTCATTCAGGTATATGAGGACACCCCGTAAAGGTGCAGGTGTAGCACATCATTGATGAGCTGCATAAACACTGCAGGAGCCCCCTGAAGTCCGAAATGCATGACTTTGAATTGGAAGCTACCCAGAGGGCAGTTAAAAGCTGTTTTCCACTCATCTCCCTCTTTGATGCAGACCCGTAGTAAACTTCCTGAGATCTAGCTTGGTGAATACCTTGCCCTTCGATTGGTGGTTCAATAAGTCCTTCATAAGGGGGAAAGGATACATGTTTTGACACATATGGTGTTCATGCCTCTAAAGTCAACACACAATCTCAACCCGCCATCTTTCTTTTCCTTGAACAACACAGGGGAAGCTAATCTTGATTTGGCAGGCTCAATAAACCCTCGTTCCAAATTGCTGTCAATGTATTTCCTTAATTCAGTCATTTCAGCAGGCGTCATGTAATACATCTTTGGTTTTGGTAATTTCACTGCAGGCTCTAATTCTATGGCACAATCAGTGGCTCGATGGGGAGGTAAAACATTGCACTCTTCTTCACTGAATGCTTCAGCCAAGTCTTTGTATTGGTCGGGTACCTGGGGGTTCTCTGGGAGAAGGTGGGATGGTATGGATGCTGGCTCAGGCTCTGGGTGCAAGCTGACTGGTGGTTTTGTAGTGGGTGGAAGAGGGGGCAATGGGCCAGGTCCAATGAGGATTTTTCTGAATCCATCCTCCCATTTGATCATCGGGGCCCAATTGTGTAGCCAAGCAAGTCCCGGTATGATTGATTCTGACATCTTGGGGGCCACTATGAAGCGTATGAGTTTGTGATGGGGCCCTAATTCCATCTTGATCAATTCTGTCATTTGGGTGGCTGGAGTCCCCCCAATTAAGGTTCCATCCACTTGCTCAAATCTGATGGGGCGTTTTAGCGGGTTAGTCTTTATGCCCAATTGTTCAACGATAGGGAGTCCGATAAGACCTCTAGAATACCCAGTATCAATGACAGCTTCTAACTCCCCAGCCTCCCCCGTGTTTGGTACCATTAACTTGATCTTGATTGTAAAAAGTATGATGGGATCACTCACCATTGGGTTGTCTTTGCAGGTCGGGTTCTCAGGGATGTGGTGCCGGTCTGGTGGCCCATTGCTCCCATCTGCACAGAGGGGGCTTTCCCAACTGTGTTTGGTGAACCCACCAATGTCCAGAGGTCTTCCTTGATTTTTCCAACCTCTAACAGCTGGATTAGACTTCAACTGCAGTTCTTGTGGGACAGGAGCAGGGGCCAGACAGTCTGCTGCTCTATGGCCAGCTTGGCCACAGCAGTAACATTTCAGCACCCTGGTGGGTTGGGTATGAGCAGTTTCGGCTAGTCCGGTCGGTGGTTTCCTAGCCACAATTCTCTTAAGTGGGGCCACCAGAAGGGGCTTCCTGTGTGGGTTGATGCCGTGATCTAAGCTGAGGGAGGCGGCATACCATGATTGTAAGGTCTCTAGGATTCCCTTAATTTCACAGGCCTTCTTTAGTTTTGGATCAATGGTGTTTTTAAAGTAGTTCAAAGTCATTCTTTCAGGCCAATCCATGAGGTGGCTTGCGGCCCTTCTAAAGTCCCAAATAAATTCTGACAAGGGTCGCTTGCCTTGCCTCATTTCCATTAACTTCTCTTCATTCTCTGCTACCCTGTCTGGATTTTCAAATGTGAGTCTTAATGATTGAATAAATCCGTTTACATCATGTAATTCGGGGGCTTGTTCATTGTGTAATTGGGCCACCCAGTCTGAAGCATCCCTTCATTCATCCCATCTGTTATGGCCATAACCAAATCGGCTCTGTGGCATATTGATCTCCAAATTGCTCTATATGGGATCGGATTCAGTGAGGAAGTAATTGAAATATTCATGGCGGCCATCGAATACAGCCTTAAAGGGTATTTGGTCTGGCCTAGATCGTGGTTGGGGAGGTGACACATGCCAGGCCCCTGCATGTTGAACTGGAATGAAAGGAACCAGCTGGGTGGCGTATGTAGGCTGGGTGGGCCCCTTGAAGCATGGCTGGGTGATGCCTCTCTGGAATAGGGGTCCCTGTGGCCTCACTGCAGGTTGGGGTTGCATTTGTGGTTGCCAGGAGGAAGATGGGTGTGGCCTGGTTCCCTGGTCAGGTGGAGGAAAGTGGCTTCTGTCTGTTGTCTGGGCAACCTCCCTTCAGACCAGGGCTGTGTTGGTGCTGGCTGCCATTGGCACTGAATCCATCCCTGGCCTGGATAAAATCCCCACCCTGGAGGGTTATTCTCTGCAGGGGGCAAAATTCCTTCTGGAAAATGAGGGGATTGCCTTGGAGGATGCAACATACCTCTGTCAGATGATGCTTCTTGCTGGGCTCCTCCAACTGGCATCTGTATAGTCTCCTCGTCCCTCATGATACTTGGGTAAGTGAACATGGGTGGTCTCAAGCTTCCACCCGTCCAAACAGACTGTGAGACCAAGCCTGTCGCCTTTAAATTCTGGAACTTTTGATGTAAATCTGCCTCCGATGGACTCCCAGGATAAATCTTGGGTTTGTCTTCTTGAGAGAATTCTGACCCCGTTCAAATAATTCATTAGGAGCAAGATACTGGTATGACCTGTATGAAGCTGATTCTGGCATACATAATTACAGTCACCTATGACCCTGCTTCCCTCCACTCTCCCCTGGTGCACCATAAATCAGTTTCTCTCATTAAGCACATACATGGGCTAGGTGTCATCCATCACTTTCTTCAATTAAAGTTTTTTGCAGGCAAAATCTTCAGTAGCTAAGCTACAATCTTTTTAAAGATAACGTTGGAATGTGCTTCTAAGTTCATTTGCCATATGCTTCTCCAGTCTATCTCCTCTCTTTCTTATGCCAACTTGGAAACAAGTGTAGGAATGTTTTACAAGTTGACATTATGTTGTTTTGGAGGGATAAGGGCACAATTGGAATATATCATATGTCTTTTAATTGTTACAGAAGAAATATAAGGAGGGGAAAAGGTCCCGGGGGTGGGGATGCACTGTAATATTTGTATTTTTTTCTCCTTTTTTGTATTTAGATGCAGCTCGTTAGTAGACAGCACCCACAGTGTACATCTTCTGTTGGATCTGATGGGAGGGGCAGATTTAATTGGGAAGAGGCAGTCCCATGAATAAAATAAACTCCATGCCAGGAAAGGCTCTCAAGGTACTTTCGACCCAGAAACAAACTGTTAATAAATGCATCTTATGGATCAGAGAGGTAGAGGGTGCCATTGGAGGGTAACACATGATTGCTTGTGACCCCACATTCCACATCAGCTGATGCTTCTGGATGCTTTTCAAAAGTGTGGAGCTGGACCAAGGATTTCTCAGGACCAGGCATTTTACTATTCTCCACCTGCCACATCACACCCATATTCTGAAAACTCCATTTGATGGTTCTGAATGGAACTTCAACATCCTAGAAAAGAGGAGCTGATTTGTATGTCTCAAATGGTTTGTGCCAGCCTAGAATTAAGGAGAACCCCAACCTTCATATCCCCCAGACTCTCCTTTCATTTTTAGAGTTCTCCTTCTGAATATCCTCATCTTGACTTGGTTGGATGATTATTATCTTAGCAAAGGAAATTGATCTGTGCAGGGTGGTGATGGGACTGTGCACTCAAGTAGCGGTTGGTGTGAGTTTTCTTCTGGTAGATGGTGTGTCCTAGGGGCCAAACCAAGGCCGGAATGTCACATCACAGCCTTCCACCCAGGACACTAGGAGATTACAACACAAAACATCAGGAGGTTGCAACACAGACAACGACCCAGGAGATTACAGCACCACACCCAGGATGTCACAACAATAGAACTCAGAAGGTCATCACACAGCCCATTACCCAGGTCGTTACAACACAAAAGGCTGAGAGACACACAGCCAGCATCTCAGCCACACAGGGTCTCAGGAAAAAGCCATGCAATCTGCATACATCAACTCCATCAACCAATCAAGAAGTAACAACACAGCCAACTCTGGAGTTTAAAAGGGAAAAACAGCCACTATCACACACTTCTCCCAGGAGAACGAAGCTGAAGACACCAGCCTGAAGATGACGGATGAGATTTCACGAAACGCTGCCAAGGTATTCTCAATCTTACACGGACAAGACCCAAATACACCAAGATTTACATATATATATATATATATATATATATATATATATATATATATATATATATTCTGTCTCACCTTCACTTCCCAGAAGCTAAGGTACGTGAACCAACACAGAAAAGTCACGCTGGCCTGTTTCGTTTCACCTTCCCTTCCCTTGCAGGCAAGGAGCGTTAGCTCACGCAGAGGAGTCACGCTGGCCTGACGCCAAAATCCCGTCATCTCTCCGACAAGAGCGTTGGCAGTCACCCAAGTTCTCACTGCCAAATTCAAGAATGAATATAGTACTCACAGAAGAATTGCTTTCCTTTCAGAGTCCAAAAATCAAGCACACAGACGGAAGCTTCGATGCAGATGACACTTTGTCACGAACAGAGTCTGCAGCCTAGCCACACCCACTTTTATACCTGGTGGGGTGTGGTCCAGCTCAATCTCTGGCCCTCCCCACTGCTGACTGATGTTTCTCCCTCCGACGTTGCCTGGGATCAAGCCATGCACCTTCCTCCTCTTTCTCTCGTCGTGGCTTTACTGATACCGCCTCTCAGGCAGTTCCTCTTGGCTTTCCGAGGAAACCTGAGGCATTGCCAGAGAGGAAGGTCCTGGGAGGGGCCTTGCCAGGGAGGAGGAAGGTCCTGGGGAGGGAGACCTTGCCAAGGAGGAGGAAGGTCCTGGGGAGGGAGACCTTGCCAGGAGGGAGATCCTGGGGAGGAAGGCCCTGGTGAGGGAGGCCTTGCTCATTCCTCCTCTCCTTCTTCATCATCATCCAGGTCCTCTTCCTCTGTCAGCACAGGCTCACGAGGTGGGGCCACAACACTATCCCCACTGCAGGGCCCTTCCCGAGTCCCCGGGCAGGATGCGCCGAGAGGGGAAGCGCCATGGAACAGCCGCGGAGGGTCGGGCGTGGAGCTGGAAGCGCCCACCCAGGTCAAGTCCTCCAGCCCATCCCCCGGCCGCTCGACCAAATACTGGAACCGCCCTTCAACCACCGTGAGTCACGAATACTGACCACCCTGCTGTCCTCCTCGCCAGCCCCAGCGGGTGCAGGTGGTGAAACAGGATCGGTGGGACGCCGGAGGTAACACGAGGGGCTTCAGGAACCAGAAGGGAATGGTGGAAAACCGGGTGTATCTTCATGGAGCGGTAGGGTCAGGACGATAGGCCACAGGGTTGATGACCGCTTCAATGGGATACGGCGACGAACCGTGGTCCAGTTTCTTTACCGGATGGTCAGCCGGGAGGTGCTTTGTGGATAACCACACTCGGTCTCCCACTGCCAGTGGGGCGCCGCCCGGGAGCGGTCGGCGCATCGCTTGTAGTCCTCCTTGGCCTGTATCAGGTGTTGCCCGCCAACTGCTGAACGCATACAGCTCGGAGAGGAAGTCTTGAGCCTCAGGAACAGGGGAATCCGAGGGTGTCAGAGGGAAGAACCGCGGATGGTAACCCACATTGGCGTAGAACGGAGTCGCCTGGGTGGAGGTGTGCTGGGAGTTGTTAAGCGAACTCCGCCAGAGCGAGGTAGTCCCAGTCGGTCTGCCGTTGATTGACAAAGCAGCGCAAGTACTGCCCCAGGATGCCAATGACCTTCCCCATCAGTCTCAGGATGGTGCGAGGAGGACAAACACACCTGCACTTGCAGCGTCATCAGGCTCTTCCAAAATTGAGCCGTGAATTGCACGCATGATCGGAAACCACCCTGTCCGCAGGCCATGGAGGCGGAAAACATGCTTGACGAACAGACGGGCAGTCGTGCGGGCCGCTGGCAGGGCACGACATGGGATGAAGTGGGCCATTTTGGTCAGCATGTCCACCACCACCAGCACGGTCGTAAAGCCGGGGACACGGCAAGTGTGTCAAGAAGTCCATAGAGATCGCCCCCATGGTCTGTCTGGAGTGGGTAGAGGGTGGAGGAGACCAGGAGGCGCACCCGCCGCGCCTTCGCTTGCGGCACGGCACACAGGATGCCACGTAAGCGTAGACGCCGTCGCACTCGGGCCACCAAAAGTCCGAGTCACGAGGTGGAGGGTCTTGAAGTAGCCGAAATGGCCAGCTGCGGGTTGTCGTGACACTGCTTCAAGAGAAGGGCCCGAGCGGCCCGTGGCGCATACAGCCGTCCCGATGCTTGAGCAAGCCCTCCTCCAAAGTCCATGGGGAATCGGGCCGACCTCGCCTTCCTCTGCTGTGACCAGGCGTCCAGGCTCGCCTCGCACCCGAGCCCGAAGTCGACCGGTTCTTGGGCTGCAGCCAAGGCTTCTGCTGGCAGCACCGTCAGAGGAGGCGAGTCTTTGGGGCACAGGTACGGGCTTGCGGGATAGGGCATCCGCCCTCCGATTGTGACCGCTGGGAATGTAGGTCACCGAAAGTTGAACGGGCAAAAACAACGACCACCGGATCTGCCGCTGGTTCAACTTCCTGGCGTCGTCAGATGCTCCAGATTCCGATGGTCGTGCGGACCTCTATCTGGTGCCAGGCCCCCTCCAGATGATGCCGCCAAGCCTCAAAGGCAGCCTTGATAGCCAGCAGCTCTTTCTCCCAGATGGTGTAGTTCGGAAGGATTAAGCTTCCGCGAATAATGCGCACAGGGGAAAAGAGTGCCGCCAGCCACCGGGCCTGCAACAGCACCGCCCCAAGGGCCACGTTGGACGCGTCCGTCTCCACTACAAAAGGACGGTGCGGGTCGGGTGCCGCAAGGCGGGTTCAGTGACGAAGGCTTTCTTGAGGGCCTCAACGCCTGTTGCTGGAGGACCCCACTGGAGCGGAACCTTCTTCCGAAGGAGCTGGGTTAACGGAAGGTTAAGGTGGCAAAGCCGGGATAAAGGTCCGGTAATAGTTGGCGAACCCCAGCAGCGCTGGGCGTCTTTCACGACGAGGGGTTCCCAACTGCACAAGGCCTCCACCTTCCGAGGGTCCATGGCAATGCCCGGCGATGATGTGCCCCAGGAACTCAATGGAAGTCTGGAAAAGAGGCATTTCTCCAGCTTAGCATAAAGCTGGTGCTGCGAAGGCGTTGCAGCACCAGACGGACCTGCTGAAGGTGGCTTTCCCTGGACGGGAGTAAATCAAGATGTCATCCAGGTAGACCACCACGAACTTGTCCAACATGTCCCGAACACGCCATTCATAAAATGCTGGAAGACCGCAGGAGCGTTGGTCAACCCGACGGCATCACCATGTACTCGAAATGGCCGTGATCGGGTGCCAAACGCCGTCTTCCACTCGCCCCTCTCGTATCCGCATCAAGTTGTAGGCCCCTCGAAGGTCGAGCTTGTGAAGATGGTGGCCTCCCGCAGCTCCATCAGCTCGAATGAGAGGCAGGGGGTAGCGATTCCGCACCGTGATGGCATTGAGCCGGCGTAATCGCGAACACAAGCGCAAGTCCCCGTCTTCTTCTTGCGAAGAGAACTGGTGCTGCGAGAGGGGACAATGAAGGGCGGATGAACCTCGGGCCAAGTTCTTGTCCAGAAAGTCCCGCAGGCGACCAACTTCGGGCTCGGACATGGAATACAGGCGTCCCACAAGCAGCACGCATTGGGCAGAAGGTCCACGGGCAATCGTGGGGCGATGGGTAAGCGGTCCGCCTCCTTCTCGCTGAACACATCTGCAAAGTCCCGCAGTTCAGGAGGTAGGGAGACGACCGGGGCAGAGACATCCTGGCCGGCACAGGCGTGGCGGATGTGGTCGACGACTGCAGACTCAGAAACACACGGCGTTCTGCACCATGCCACCTGAGGATCGTGAGTCCGAAGCCAGGCCATACCCAGGACCAAAGGGAAATGAAGGTCCGCGGTGACATAGAAGCGGATTGCTTCCTCGTGTTCCCCAATGGTTAGGCGCAAAGGCTGGGTGGTGAACTTAATGGGCCCTGCGATAAGTTCCGCCCATCAATTGTCTCCACCCGCAACGGAGGGTCCACCGGATCCAAAGGCACCTTAAAATGTGCCACAAAGGCCTGGTCCATGAAGTTCGTGGCCCCGAGTCCACCAGCGCATGCACCTGGATCCCCCTCGACTGGTTAGGCAAGAACACCTGAGAGTCCAATATCAGATGCTGAGGGGCCCAGAGTCCACAGCCGCAGTCAGATGGAGGATTAGTACTTGCCCGCCTAGGGTGTCCCCAGGTCGGGACCGCCCGGCTTGGTCCTGCCGCTCTGCAGGCATGGGCTTGAGCCCCACGTTGCTTTCGGGACAGGAAGCAATGAAATGTCCGGCTCCCACAATACAGACACAAACCTCCCTGACGTCGCCGTGTGCGCTCCTGGGCCGTCAAGCAGGTTCCAGCCGCTCCCAACTCCATGGGCTCCCAGCCGTTGTCACGGAACTCAGGGCGACCCGGGCACTGCCGGCACAGGTTGTGGAGGTCCAGCGTGGAGGGTGACTCCTGGGCGGGGCGACGGGTCTTTCACCGCTGGAGATGTGCGTCAATGCACAGACACTGCACCACGAGGGCGTCGAGAGTCGGAGGGGCCTCCACCTGAACCAGCTCGTCCTGCAGTTCCTCTGACAGGCCATCCTGGAAGGCGTCCAGCAGCGCCGCATCATTCCAGTTGGAGTCCATGCAGAGCAGCCGAAATTCGGCAATATATTCCTGCAGGGGGCGCTTCCCTTGGCTAAGGTCCTTTATGTGCCTGGCTGCCGTCTGGGTGCAGATGGGGTCCTCATACATGAGGCGCATGTGTTGCCAAAAACCCTGGCAGTCTGTTAACAGTGGGCTGTTCTGAACCAACAAGGGCGTGGCCCACCGGGCTGCAGAGCCAGAAAGGAGGCTTATCACAAACCCCACCTGAGTCCGGTCATCAGGAAAATCCTCAGGCCTCATAGCCATAAACAACTGGCACTGTCCCATGAAAGCCGAAACATTTCTGGCTGCCCAGAAAACTTATCTGGCACAGCTACCGGGCATTTCCGATGAGGAAGGGGAGGAGAGGCTGCAGGAGCATTCAATGCAGCAAGTTGAGCTGCTAATTGCAGCACCTGTTGTTGCAAGCCCTGATTCTCAGCTTGTAACTGATGGAATTGCTGCTGCAGCTGCTGCTGCTGCTGTTGCTGATCCATCTTGATTTAAAGATGGTTAGAATCTTTTGGGTTATATAAAAATGTTCTGTCTCACCTTCACTTCCCCAGAAGCTAAGGTACGTGAACCAACAAAGAAAAGTCACACTGGCCTGTTTCGTTTCACCTTCCCTTCCCTTGCAGGCCAGGAGCGTTAGCTCACGCAGAGGAGTCACGCTGGCCTGATGCCAAAATCCCCGTTATCTCTCCGACAAGAGCGTTGGCAGTCACCCAAATTCTCACTGCCAAATTCAAGAATGAATATAGTACTCACAGAATAATTGCTTTCCTTTCAGAGTCCAAAATCAAGCACACAGACGGAAGCTTCCGATGCAGATGACACTTTGTCACGAACAGAGTCTGCAGCGTAGCCACACCCACTTTTATACCTGGTGGGGTGTGGTCCAGCTCAATCTCTGGCCCTCCCGCCCCCTACGTTGCTGCTGATGTTTCTCCCTCCGGACGTTGCCTGGGATCAAGCCATGCACCTTCCTCCTCTTTCTCTCGTCGTGGCTTTACTGATACACGTCTCTCAGGCAGTTCCTCTTGGCTTTCCGAGGAAACCTGAGGCATTGCCAGAGAGGAAGGTCCTGGGGAGGGGGCCTTGCCAGGAGGAGGAAGGTCCTGGGGAGGAGACCTTGCCAAGGAGGAGATCCTGGGGAGGAAGGCCCTGGTGAGGGAGGCCTTGCTCATTCCTCCTCTCCTTCTTCATCATCATCCAGGTCCTCTTCCTCTGTCAGCACAGGCTCACGAGGGGCCACAACATATATATATATTTGTTTTCGTAGATTTTCACGGGTAAAGGTATGTAGGTCTTGGTGTATTCGGTCTTGTCCGTGTAAGATTGAGAATACCTTGGCGATTTCGGCGAGATCCCACTCGCCATCTTCAGGCTGGTGCTTGAAGGCAGCTCGATCACGCTTTGCTGGCACAAGCACAACGCCGAAGACACCAGCCTGAAGATGGCAGTGGGATCTCGTCAAACGTCACAAGATACTCTCACATGGGATAAGACCCAAATACACCAAGACCTACATACCTTTACCCATGAAAATCTACGAAAACAAATATCCTACCTCTACAGGGAGGAAACCTTCCAGCTGACCAGGATCTATGAGAAACTCGAAGTCCGAAGAGCCACCATCTTATGTGACTTCACATTCCTACACAATTGCCGAGACAAAAACGTGATCCCCACATACTTCCAACTCAAATTCCACTCTAAAACCTCAGCCACTGAAAGGATCCTGAAAAGAGCTGAATTAGCTCTTATCAGTAACGAACTCCACAGGAAAAGATTCCTACTAGACCAAACCAACAGAGACCTATTCACCCTCCACCTCAAACTCAGTAACAAAATCCACCCAGCACTCTGGGACAAATCCAAACAACTAGCCCTCTGGAGAGCTGAAACAGAAACCTTCCACAAGACAGACACACACACCAACAAACTCCACAGACTAGAGAAACGCCAGAAGCCCAACCCCCCCCAACAATGCATGAAACAAATAGTACACAACATATCAGACAGAACCCTCACCATGGCAGAAACCAATGTCCTTTCCAAAGGATTCAACTTTGCTGTCGCCCCCAAATGCATCCCCACTGAAAACATCATATGCGGAGTTGAAGCTAGCCTAACCAAAATTAACCCAGATGTAGCCAATAAAATAAGACTTGAAGTCACCAATGTCCTCTGCTCCAGCAGTCCACCCAGAAGCAACTTACACAAAGAAGAACAAAAGCACTCAGCAACTTGAGGAAAGACAACATCATAATCATTCTCCCAGCAGACAAAGGCAACGCCACAGTCGTGATGAACACATTTGACTACCGATCCAAACTATCCAACCTACTCCAAGACCCTGCTTACAAACCTCTAAACACAGACCAGTGGCTGTGCCAGATAAATTTTCTGGGCAGCCTGAGATGTTTCAGGCTTTTCAAGGACAATGCCAATTGTTTATGTCTATGAGACCTGAGGATTTCCCTGACGACCGGGCTAAGGTGGGGTTTGTTATCAGCCTCCTGTCCGCTCTGCTGCTCGATGGGCCATGCCTCTTCTGACCCAGGATAGTCCTTTGCTGATGGATTATGGGGTTTTTTGTCAACATATGCACCTTATGTATGAGGATCCCATCAGGACTCAGACAGCAGCCAGGCATATTAAGGAACTCCGACAAGGGAGGTGCACCTTGCAGGACTATATTGCTGAATTCCATCTTTTAAGTCAAGACTCAGCTTGGAATGAAGTGGCATTAATGGATGCCTTCCAGGACGGCTTGTCCGAGGAGTTGCAGGAGGAATTGTGCGGGTGGAGGTTCCTCCTACCCTGAACGCTTTGGTGGTGCAATGCTCCATATCGATGCACGACTGCAACACCGAAAGACCCGTTGCTCCATTCCAGAGCGCCGGCAATGCCTGTGCCTCCCGTTCTGCATCAACACTTCCTCATCCCGCCCCATGTGCTGTGATGACTGCGGAGGAGCCGATGGAGCTTGGAACAGCCAGACCTCATCTGACACCTCAGGAACAGACACGATGATGGGGGTTGTGTTTGTACTGCGGGGCTTCGGACATTTTGCTGCCTCTTGTCCCAAGAAGCGTGTTCAAACATTTCCGTCTGGTCCTGGCTCCGGCAAGAACCGTGGAAATGGGCTAGGCCCGCCTAAGGGAAACCTTAGGTCGGGCACGCTCCAGATCTCCACCAGAAATGGCTGATGTAGACTTTTGGCCTCCTCGACATTTGATTTTGGACACTCGAGTCTTTCTGTGTGGCCAAAAAAGGGATTCAGGCTCATGCATTGGTGGATTAAGGGGCCACCGCAAACTTTATGGACCAGGCTTTTGCGGACCATTATGGTGTGTCCTTGGAACCGGTGGACCCTCTGCTGAGGGTTGAAACCATAGATGGGCAGAAACTCATCTCTGGCCCTATTATAACCACTACACAGCCTCTGCAGTTATCCATTGGGGTACATGAGGAGGTGATTCGGTTTTATATTACTGCAGACCTTCATTTCCCCATGGTTTTGGGTATAGTTTGGCTCCGAACTCACGACCACCGTGTAACGTGGTCGCAGAATGCCTCTCTTTTCCCAGTCTGCAGTGTGCCGACCACTTTCGCCACATCTGTGCCAGCCAAGATGTCTCTACTCCTGCCGTCTCCTTGCCTCCCGACTTGAAAGACTTCGAGGATGTCTTCAGTGAGCAAGAGGCGGACTGGTTACCACCACATCGACCTTACGATTGTCCTGTGGACCTTCTCCCCAATCGCGCTGCTGGTGGGACATTTGTACTTTATGTCTGAGCCCGAGTTAGCCGCCTTATGGGAGTTTCTGGACAAAAACTTGGCTCGAGGGTTCATCCGGCCTTCGTCTTCCCCTCTATTGGCTCTGGTTCTTTCCGGTTCTTTTCGTAAAAAAGAAAATGGGGGACCTCCGTTTGTGTTGTGATTACCGTTGTCTGAACGTGATCACAGTGCGGAATCGTTACCCACTGCCCCTCATCCCGGAGTTGATGGAGAGGTTGCAGGAGGCCACTATTTTTACCAAACTGGATTTATGAGGGGCCTACAACTTGGTGGGGATGCGAGAGGGGGATGAGTGGAAGATGGTGTTTGGCACCCGACACGCCCTTTTGAATATACCGTAATGCCGTTTGTTGACCAATGCCCCCGCAGTCTTCCAACATCTCATGAACGATGTGTTTCGGGACATGCTGGACCAGTTTGTGGTGATTTATTTGGTTGACATTTTGATTTACTCCCGGTCCAGATACAGTCATCTTCAGCATGTCCGCCTTGTGTTGCAACGCCTTAGAGAACATCAACTGTATGCTAAACTGGAAAAATGTCTGTTTTTCAAGACCTCTATTGAGTTCCTTGGACATATCATCTCCCCTGACGGCATCACAATGGACCCGCGTAAAGTAGAGACCATTTGTAACTGGGAACCTCCTCGTCGGATGAAAGATGTCCAGCGCTTCCTGGGGTTTGCTAATTACTATCGCTTTTATTCCCGACTTTGCATCTCTGACGGTGCCCTTAACTTCATTGCTACAAAAGAAGGTGCCATTTCAATGGGGTCCCCCACAGCAACAGGTGTTTGAATGTATCAAGAAGGCTTTTGTTACTGAACCCATCCTGAGACACCCTGATCCAGGTCGCCCCTTCATGGTGGAGACAGACGTGTCGGATGTGGCGATTGGGGCAGTGTTGTTACAGGCCTCAGTCTGTGGTGGTAGATACCTTAACAAAAATGGCACACTTCATTCCATGTCATGGATTGCCCAGCATGACTGCCCGTCTGTTTGTACAACACATTTTCTGGCTCCACGGCTTGCCAGACAGGGTAGTGTCAGATCGCAGCATCCAGTTTATGGCACATTTCTGGAAGAGTCTAATGGCCGCCTTAGATGTCAAGGTGTGCTTATCGTTGGTACACCACCCAGAGACTGACGGGGGGACAGAGAAGGTGATCGGCATTTTGGAACAATATTTGCGCTGCTTCGTTAATCAGCAGCAAAGCAACTGAGCCGATTACCTCTTCTTGGTGGAGTTCGCCTTTAATAATTCCCAACATACCTCTACCCAGGTCACCCGTTCTATGCCAACTTGGGATACCATCATGGTTCTTCCCTTTGACTCCTCCGATTCTCCAGTTCCTGAGACAAGGAACTTCCTGGCGCAGTTGAAAGCGGTCCAGCAACTATTTCGGTGACAGCTGATCGGAGCCAAGGAGGATTATAAAAGGTTTGCCGACCAATCCCGACGGGTGACATCACCGTTGGCGGTCGGGGATCAGGTGTGGTTATCGACTAAGCACCTCCCGACCGACTGTCCGATAAAGAAACTGGACCACCGTTTCATTGGTCCCTTCCCCATTGAAGCCGTCATCAATCCGGTGGCTTATCGTCTCACACTGCCACGCTCCATGCGACTCCACCCGGATTTCCATAGATCCCTCTTGATTCCTGAAGCTCCTTTGTGTACCCTCTGACGCTCGATGACTCCTGCTCCTCCAGCCATACCTGCTGGAGACGCCATTGATTATGAAGTGGCCAGCATTAGGGACTCACGCTGGCTCAAAGGGTTTCAATATTTGTTGGAATGGAAGGGGTACAGCCCTGAACATTTCTCTTGGTTGAATGCCTCTGAAGTTCACGCCCCTGATCTTGTGCACAGTTTTCACGAACAATTTCCCACTTGCCCACACCCCGATCGTAAGCCCCGGGGGAAGGGCCCTGCGGTGGGGGATAGTGTTATGGCCTCTATCCTCGAGCCTGCTTCACAGCTGCCATAGAACTCAGAAGATGAGGAGGAGGAACGGGAAAGGTCTCCCTCTCCAGGACCCTCTTTCCCGGCAGTGCCTCAGCCTCTGTTGGGGGAGCAACAGGAACAACAGGAGAGCAGCCAGGAAAGTCGTGGGGAGGAGATTTGGCTTGACCCAAGGCAGCGAAGTAGGGACAAGCGTCTGCAAAGACTTAAGAGCAGTAAAAGGCTAGGGAGTAGCTGAGTCATTGGGCCACACCGCACAGGAACTATAAGAGTGGCTGGCTACTGATTACAATTTGTGACGAACAAAGTTCTTACTGCAGTCACATCTTGCTCTCTGTTTTTGGAATTCTTGCCTGTGAAATCTTGGACCGGAATTTGACTTCTCTTTTGGAATAATCCCTGAACTGTTGACGTCTGAACTGATTTATAACCCTCTGGACTGAGCTAAGGCACCTCCTTGGCATTCTCCGCTTTGTAAGCAATTAACTGCTTTCTTATCTGCTCGGTGAAAAAACTTGACTCCCTGTTTGCATTCACTTATATTGCTAACAGATATATAGCCTTGAGCATTGCAATCTTGCCAGAGTCTGTTTGTGTGTGTGTTTCCTGTGAATTGGAAGGGGAACAGAACAACTTTCCTCCAGCTTATTTTATACATTTTTTCAATTTATTACTTGATCTATTTCCTTAAACTTTAAATAACTCTCATATTATCACACGATCGCCCTGTATGCTTCCACAGGCAGGGTCTCCTTGGGGTACCGTCTAAACATTATCGGTTGGCGGTGCCCAGGGTAGGGACTTCTCTGTGGGAGCACCCACCCTGTGGAATCAGCTCCCCTTGGGCCTTCGTTTGGCCCCTGATCTCCCTTCCTTCCACCGTGACCTAAAGACCTGGCTCCTTCAGGAGGCTGGTCTGGACTGAACCAAGGGGGTTGTTTTAGAGTAATTTTTATGGTTTTAATCATTTTATTGTTATTAGGCTTGTAATGTTTAATTGATTTTTAAGTAAATTATTGTATTGGGTTTTATACTGTGAGCCACCCTGAGTCCTTAGGGAGAGAGGGTGGCATACAAGTCTAATAATTATTATTATTATTATTATTATTATTATTATTATCATCATCATCATCATCATCATATTCATTATGCTTTATGGTTTTCTGTCAGGTTTCCCCTTTCATCGCATACTTATTTCATCATTCCAAAAGTTCAATCTCAATTCAAACATTTCAAAAAAGTTTCCCCTATTATTAACAATTTGAGTGTGCCATCCCTATAGCTTACATATCATGTAATTAATCCTCCTTTAAATCCCATTAATTATTTAATTTTAAATTATCACCTAATAATTTAAAACCAATATTCTTTTAACAACTACTACATTGCATATATACTTTTCAATTCAGGGTCTGCAAGTTTCTCCTTTAGTTACATACAAAATATATATAATTTTAATAGAAAAAATTCATCTATTTAATTCATCATAAAAAGTGATATTATTCTCCTAGTCCCCATTTCAATATTTCAACTGTAATTTATACATTCATTACAGATAGTTAATAAACTTATCATAATTCCCTCCTTTTCACCATTATTCTGTTTAACTCTGTATATAATTCCATTAAGGAAATACGCATATCTTACCATAACAAAACAAAGTCAGTTCCAATCTCTCATTTTAATAGTCTGTATTTCACTATTTTCTAATAGTAAAAATTAATCTATTCAATCCATCATAAAAGTTAGTATTATTCTCCTAACCAAATTTATCATAATTTCTTTTTCACAATTATTCCATTTAACTCTGTGTATAATTCCATTAAAAAGAAAAGAAAAAGAAGAGATAGCAAACTTACAATAACAAAACAATATCAGTTCCAGTTTCTGATTTTAGAAATCTGTATTTCACTATTATCTAATTAATTAATTACTTTTAATTCATTTATATTACACCTCATCAACTTGCAGAATCCCTCTTAACAAACATCTTTTCATCTTTGCTTTCAAACAAATTTCCCTGGCTGTTTCTTATTATCTTTTCCTCATTCTTTTTTTCCTTTGTTCTCTTTTATTTCTTCCCCTCTTTCTGCTGTTTCTTATTTTGTTTGGTTTTCAAGATAAGCCTCTTTTAATCACTATTTAAACTCCTGTTTTAATTCTTCTTTCTTTAACTTTCATTGTTTTAAATGTTCATTAAAGATGGCCTCTTCTTTACTCAGCTCCTCTTCTGGCATTCCTCATTGTTCTTCATGCTCTAAGATCGCCATTTGTAAAGTATAAAGTCGGGCAAAGCAGTTTGCCTTCTTCTTGTAAAATTTCTTTCATATTTCTAAATTCCAGTTTTAGTTCCAAGAGCAGATCTGCCATTTTTCACTTTTATCCAGTGATTTGATTCGACCAATGTTTATAAAGTTTACTTCCAACGATCAGCTTTTATTAATTCCTCTTTTAGATTTTCCAAATTCATCTCATAGTTCAGTGTCCATAGATTAAAGTTTGCACCAAAGTTACCAAACAATCCCAAAATGGTTTCTTCCTGCTTTTTTCTTTGTCTTAATATTCAATAATCCATTTTTATTTTCCAGGGTCTCTATTTTATTGTATCCTAATCAGTTAATTTGTATTAAATAAGTCCTTGAAGGAAGCAGACTTTTAAAGGAAAAGGAAAAAAAGGAAACAAACGATTCCTTTGGCCACTAGATGGCACTCTCCATTATGTCTAGAATGAAGTCTTTTTCTCCTGCCTTTTTCCTCTATTGCAGGGTTTTAAATTTCAAAAGTTCTGATAAGTGCAGGGTTTTAATTATCAATCAACTCTGAAATCTTCTTCTGGCTTCTTCCTTTTAAGGTTCAAAGCCACTTTAAGCTGTCAAAATTTCTTTCTTCACTTCCTCATTCAGCCGCTTCAATTAACTCTCTTAAAAAACTTTTTGCTTTAATTCGGTACCTTTTATTTAGAAATTGCACCCAATTCTCCTGGTTTCTGTGCTGTCCTCTTCTTCTCTGCTCCTGCACAATCTTATCCTGGTCAGCTGATTTGGCGGCCATATTGGCCACCGCTAAAGCCGCCTTTGAGGGGAGTATTGCCAAACCGGAGGAGATGCGCCCCTTTGACCCAGTTGGTGGTCTCCCCCTTCTTCGCCACCTCTACGGGGTGGCTCCGCCCCAAATCAAGTTGATTGAGGTCCTCTGACAGGAGAGCATGAACTGAAAATGTGGATGACCACGTATTTCGGTCCATTGGCGAGGGAGTCCAGCAGGATGTTCCCCTTCTTTATCATATTCTAGAATTTTACAATTTAAATTCTTTTCTATATGTGCCTGACTTTCATTCATATTTATGTCATTTCCCTTATACAACTTTTCAAGGGAACTTCTGAAATATCAACAATTTTTCTCTCATCTTTCCCCTTATCATTCTTTATTATTCCAATCAGGCTTTTGCCCTATGGAATATCAACCCCACTGAAGCTCCATCCCTCTTTTTAATATCACTTTGCCACTCACAGACATAAGATGACTGGAGATAAGAGGAGTTTTCAGTTTTCAGGCTAAGACTAAGGACGGACAAGAGCAATTCAGCCAGAGCTCAGTTATGTATTTGCTGACACACAATACAGAGGATCCTGCCAGATGGAACCCTTCCTTCCCTCCTCCTAGCGGATATATCCTGGGAGATTCCAGGAATACTTATCCCAACTCTCTTCCTCTGTCTTTTATATTCTCTGAGCTGTGCTGTCTCTTGTCTCTACACACAGACATGCACTCACTCACATTCACACCCAAAACATACACACAACAGCAAGGAAGGACTACATCATTGTAGTCCATCACACCATCTCCCTTCTGTAGGCACCATCCCTCACAGGTCTACATGTCGCTGGAGACTCTCATTCATCCAGGTCATGGTTGTCCCAAAAGTGCTTTTTCAAGAGGCAACTGCACTTCCTTTTTTCCACTTAAAGGCATATCGCTTCTCATCCAAGAAGCTTCTTCAGTTCTGACAAGTCTCTAACCTCTGGCACATCAATGATACAGGGGGGGCATGAGTACCATTATTGGGGAGGGGGCTTCATTGGATTCCTGGCATCGTTGCCTTTTCTTTCTCCCACATGACCTGAGCCAGCATATAAGCCTCCCAAGTGGCTTCACCGAGATGATAAAAAAGAAGAAAGACTTGGAGCCCATGGCGGACGTGATGGAAATCCTGGTGTCTCCCACCTGATGGTGACTTGGAGGCCCTTCAAGTCATCCTCTTCTCCCAGGCATTGGGCAGGGGTGACTCAA
>CM019158.1:10757837-10772589 GCA_009733165.1 Naja naja | reverse complement strand
CTCTAATTATCGGTAACCTTCTGCTGGAAGATGCTTGTCCCAGCCTGATAAAATCCAGTGACTTTGAAAGCCAAGTGGGCCTTAATTTTCTTTGACAGCTGTTCTTAAAACATGTGGGCCAAAGTCCAGCCCTAATGAAA
The DNA here is from genome assembly GCA_009733165.1 of Naja naja. Taxonomy (NCBI): domain Eukaryota; kingdom Metazoa; phylum Chordata; class Lepidosauria; order Squamata; family Elapidae; genus Naja; species Naja naja. The sequence continues at coordinate 10,772,449 of CM019158.1, read as the reverse complement.
AACACACTCGTATTCCAAACAAATTAAATACAATTAAGGACTCTTGAGTTATGGGTATCTATCACTCGGCGATGTTTTTGTAAAAATTACCACATTCAGATCAAAGACAAGGACCCCGGCTTAATTGTTTCATTAGGGCCCGATGCAACCGGCTTCGTAAATATGCGGTTGGCTGTCTCGATGGGAATTGTCCCAAACAGCTCTGGGGGTAATTGGTACCACATTTCTCCTCCCCCCCCCCCCACCCGTGCAAGGGTCACGTGTCCAGCGGTTCAAAACGAGTTGGGTTTTGGGGGAATAAAAGGCACGTAGGGGCTCTCCTCGCTTTTCCGAAAGGGGCGGAAAGCATCCCAAAATGGCGGGTTTCAAACATGGATTGAGGGGCGTCCAACCGACCCACGGCATGAAGCATCTTTCTTGGGAGCCGTGCGAATCTTTCAAGCAAATAAAATAACTGCTCGGCTTGTGAACGTATTTGGGAGCAGGCTTTCTGTGGCTAAGCAAGGAGGTTGTTGCAACCGATAACAGAATAAGAAGAGAGTTGGAAGGGACCTTGGAGGTCTTCTAGTCCAGCAGGAAACTCTAAAAAAACACCAGCTGACCCATCTCTTCTTCAAAACCTCCAGGGATGGAGAAACGCACAACTTCTGCAGGCAAGTTGTTCCACGGGTTAATGGCTCTCACTGCCAGGAAATTTGACTATGGATCTCGGAATCCAGAATAACAGAGTTGGAAGGGAACTTGGTGGTCTTCTAGTCTAACCCCCTGCTATGATAAGAGACCCTACACCGCTTCAGACATAAGACTATCCAATCTCTTCTTAAGAACCTGCAGCATTCACAACTTCTGGAGGCAAGTCGTTCCACTAATCGATTGTTCTCACGGTCAGGAAGTTTCTCCTTGGTTTTTACGACCTCTTTTGCGATGGTTGTTAAGTGAACCAATGCAGATGGTTTTTAAGCGAAGCGTCGGAATTCCGATCTCGTGACCACAGGGCCGCCTGCCACAGTCGTAAGGGTGGAAAAACGGTCGTGAGTAAAACCGCCGCCGTTGTCCCTTCGAAGGGTCACTAAATGGAACCGCCGTTAAGTCGAGGATGATGTTCTCCAGGCTTGCTCAAAAAGGAAGGCGGTGTGAAGTTTTCGCGTTGCAAATCTTCAGACTTGAATTGAAATCCCGTGTCAGACTGAATCAAATCCCGTCGGTTTGAGGATATCCATGGATTTTGCTCGCTTTCCGAAAATCAAAGCTTCGACGCGACTCAACTTTCAAAGTCTAGACTGGGTTTCCCACCCACCATTTTTTATTTTCCCAGAATGCTGAGGGTGGGCCAGAGTTATTATGGGAAATAAAGGGAGGCTGGTTAATGAAAACAAAACATTAAAAAAAAGGAATGTCTTTATGACTGGATTGAGCTAAGATAGATGGATGATGGAATATTAATAAGCAACATATAGGTTAAATGCTTACATTCGCATAAATGGTACCGTGTTTCCCCGAAAATAAGACCTACCCCGAAAGTAAGACCTAGCACTATTTTCTAAACCTGCCCTAATATAAGACCTACCCCGAAAATAAGACCTAGTGTAAATCTCCAGTTCCAGGAAGACTTTTCAGGGAGCAACTGCACCAAACACCCCCTACACACTCACACCCACTATTTGGCACCATAAATATATAAGACCTACCCCAAAAATAAGACCTAGTGTTTTTTGGGAGCCAAAAAAAATATAAGACAGTGTCTTATTTTTGGGGAAACACGGTAGATATATGTAAATAATGCACAAAAGAATAGTATAGGATGAATGCCACAAACTGTTAATGTCTAGATATTTACACTTTTTGTTTGTTTTTAAAGTCATAAAAGATTAATAAAGTTTATTTAAAAATAATAAAAAAGGAATGTCTAAATGATATGGTGATTGGCACCAGGAGAGAGTATTGAAAGGTTGAAAAGTTAAGCAATGAAGGATTATAGTTTAATGCAAATATGTGTATCAAGATATATGGTTGGTTTTATTAATTTTGCTTGTACTAAAATGTATGATGTATTGGTGCCACGCTGTTTAGGTAGTGGTGTGTATGTGTAGATTGAAATAAAAATAAAAACTTGATTTAAAAAAAAAAAGGAATTCATTAGAGGAGACCGCAAACCACGCACAACATCCAGTGTCGAATCCGCGTGTTTGCTACAGCTGAAAACAGGTTTCAAATATTGTCCAGCAAGCTTTTAGAAAGCTTAAATTTAAACTAGCTTCCAGATTTACAGATGCTTCGGGGTCTGGAGTTGATTTTTTTTTTCCTTTCCCTTTCTTTTTTCCTTTTCACATGGGCAAGCACAAATACACTCACACACCCACCCACAAAAAATAAGATTTCATGACATTAGCTGGACAAACATTGGTAGCTGTGCGGAGGGGATCGGGTTTCAGCCTGTTTGGTTAAATTGACTTAAGCGACTTCTGGGGACATCGAAAGATCTTTAGCCTAGAGAAAAGAGAAACATTTTTCCCCCTCTGTCTTGTGTATTAGAGAAAATGTCTCTGTTGTGTTTTGTTGGTAAATGGCACCATTTGCCAGCTGGCTGAAAGGCAAGCCATACCTGAGAGACCCTATATTTTTGACGTTGTACCTGAAGTTGCTCCTAATAAATAGGAGTCTCTTTCCAGAGGTGAAAATCAGAAGAAAAAATAAGTGTCATGCCCCTGGTGGAGACTGACTGTGAGGGAGAGGAGGAACAGCCTACAGGGAGTGGAAGTGTGGCTCCGGAGGTTGTGGAGGAGGCTGGGGAAGGGCTAAGGCCAGCTGGGCAGTCAGAGGAGGATCCATGCCCATCCCCTATTCATCCCAGGGCACGCAGGGAGGAGAGGATAAGGGAGAGATGTGAATGGTGTGGTCTATGGGGGAGGAAAGGGCCCTGATCCCCTTCATGGGCTGCAGGTGTGACAACTGAATAAGAGTTTGGACCTGCGTACTGGCAAACATTGGAAACAAAGCGTGTAAATATCTCTAATTTATAGTTCCTCTCTGAGTTTGGCGTCCTTCCCAGTGTGTGTTACCTGTGGGCGTCCTCCAGCCCTTATCTTGCCTGGTTTGTGATGCTTTTTTCCTTCTTTGTGTAACTGTGTGCAGAGTTTTTTTTGTCAAAGATATTCGGAGCTTGGAAGCAAAGTGAAGGAATCAAAGGGGCTTCACCTGTTTTCTGTGACTGTGTTTGATTTGTATCCCACCCTGGGTCATCACAATAAGAGTCTTAAAGTCTTTCTTGGTGAATAAGGGAATCGTGCCCCCTTCTAACAATAACAGTAATACACCGGAGAGCGGATGGTTTCGTGTGCTGCTTGCATCCCACAGTTTGCACTTTGCTTGCTTGCGCTGACCAGTTTCTGATCATTCCCTACTGCAGGGGTGTCAAACTCAAGGCCCACAGGCCAGATCTGGGCCGGGGAGCGGTGCTTAAATCCAGCCTGGAGGACTGGCCTGGAAATATCAAACGACTAGCCTGCGGTGCCTCTGCTGGCCAAAACGCCCCCCCCCCAGCAGCCCATTTTCGGGCTCCCGCTCTCCTGAACCACCCTGCTGGCCAGAAAAGGGCCGCGTGGAGCAGAGGTGGTGAATTCAGCAGGTTCTGACCAGTTCTGGAGAACCGGTAGCGGAAATCTTGAGTTGTTCGGAGAACTGGCCAATGCCGCCTCTGACTGGCCGCGCCCCCATCTATTCTCTGCCTCCCATTGAGTCCCAACTGATTGGCTGGGTCTTCTTTGGTTGCCTTGCACGGGAGAACGGAGATGGAAAGCAGGTTAGTGGGGTGGGGTGGAAATGGGGATTTTGCAATAACCTTCCCCTGCCATGCCCATCAAGCCACACCCACAGAACTGGTAGTAAAAAATTTTAAGTCCTACTGCTGGTGTGGAGGCCTCCGCATGGCCCGTTTTTGGCCGGCAGGGTGCTGCTGGAGTCTGGGGAGGGTGAAAACAAGGAGTGTGGGGGCCACGTATGCCCCCTGCACCCAGTTGTAGCCAGTAAAGTGCTGCAGGAGGCGTCCGTCCCATCTCCGCCCCCTCCTGGCGGCCCACGGAGGAGAACTACAATGCTGATCCGGCCCTCGGGGGAATCCAGTTTGACACCCCTGCCCTACTGCATCTCGGCTCAACCCACGGGAATCTTGCTCTTCCCTTCTACTCTGCTGCCTGTGGATTTAGCCACCTGAAGCGGGCACTTGAAGATACGTTGGGAGAGTCTCTGCTAAGATCTTCCCGGAAGCCATTAAAGGGATCGGATTCTCCCAGGAGATACGAGTGACGGATGGATGATCTAGCAGCCGTGTCAGCTGTAATGGCCTGGAAATGGGAAAAGGCCCACCAAGGTGACAGCCGACAGCATCTCCAGCAGACCAGGGTAGTGAAAGGCAACCTCCCAAGAGCTTGCTTAGCGTTCATCTGAAGTTGACGTTCTGCAGAATTCCAGCGTCCGGTTTTCTCACCTCTAAGGGTGCGTCAAACTTTGAAGTATTCCTTTCTTGTTTCAAAATATCGGGGTGGTCCTTACCCCAATTCTGGCCGTAAGTCAAGAACGGCCTGCATTATTCTTTTTTAAATAATTGTTGTATTGTATGTTTTAACTGTGAGCCGGCCCGAGTCTTCGGAGATGGGGCGGCATATAAGTCCAATAAAATAAATAAATAAATAAATAAATAAATATTCCAGTTTGCGCTACTGTCCGTGGAGATTCTCCATCATCCAGGTCATGGTTTTTCCAAAGATGCTTTTTTTTTTTCCCAAGAGGCAACTGGACTTTTTGGGTTTTCTTTGAAGGTGTTTCGCTCCTCATCCAAGAATCTTCTTCAGCTCTGACCGGCTGACAGGGGAGGGAAGGATTGATACTCCTTGTAGACAGAACTGGTCGTTTGCATTCTTTTAGAGAGCCGTTGAGGCCACTTGGAGGTTTAACTTTGTCCCAAAGGTGCTTTTTTTTCAGGAGGCAACTGGACTTTCTGTTTTTTCTTTGAAGACCTTTCACTCCTCACCCAAGAAGCTGACTGGACGGTGGGGAAGTGTTAAATAAGGAAGGGAAGGATTGATACTCCTTGCAGACAACTGGACACGTTCTACTGATTGTAAAAACCCAGCCCTCCCTGGAATTGCATTCCTGGCTGCGGCCTTTCCAGCTCTGAGTTGGACATTTGGTTCTGCTACACAATTTTCCGTCCCTCCGCAACCCTCCCACCGTCCCAGCTCCAAAACAGCTCACCACTTTTCCTTCGTCTTGTGTGGAAGCCTATGGTTTTGTCAGCATAGTAGAATGGCAGAAAAGTAGAATATATATATAAATATATATTTTCCGGCACTCAGACAAGACGGCGCTGAAGGAGTCCTGGATATCTGAGCTTTTGCCGCCGGTTGTTTTCCATGGATCAAGTTTTGTTGCACTCGCAAGAGCACAATATTTATATATAATACTTTTATTAAAGGCAAGCGTTCCCCTGCGCTAATATCATATCAGGAGAAAAAGACTCTCTGCTTTTTCACCCTACTGTTCCTATTACTTTTTTAAAAAAATTTTTTAAATAATATTCTTTCCCATTAGCTTCCGATACGCCGTTAATTATCTTTGCAAGGCTAATCCTTCTGCTACGCAGGGAAATGTGGCACGGGAGTCTTCAAATAGTAATTATTTATAGTAGGTACCTCTTTCCAACCTCGAACCGTTGTTATTTATAAATCGTGGAAGGAATAGCTGGATCGCTGCTTTCTCAAGTATAATCCATTAAGACGCTTCTGGGTTCGTGTCTGATCGGGCCGGGGTAATTATGCTCTGGAGGGTTGAGTGACAGCTAAGCAAGGGGTCTTTGAAACAAATACACACACAGTCTCCTGACCTCGGCTTCCCAAGATCACAAAGCAGACTCTTCGTCCCGATAAAACCCTTTTTATTTAGGTTAAAGTGACTTCCTCTCCAGCAAAGTCCCAGCAAACAGCCTTTCAAGAGATTGCACAACGACAGACCTTTTATCAGGTCTGGGAGAGTTGCCAGGCCGATATCTCCCAAACGCCATGCTGCAGCAGCAGTTACTTGGCAAGAAGTCAGGAACAGATCTTCACCCTAATGAATGGAACTAATTGTCTCCTGCAAACCCCTCTCCCCTTTTGCTCCTCTTTATTCCCTCTGGGAGGGGGCCTTTACTCCCGAGTCGACCCTCGTTCCTTAGCTGTTCCCTTCTCCTGGCAGCTCTGCGCATGTGCACACTGGGAACAGGCTCCAGCTGTTCTTCTTCCCCGCTGATCTCCGACTCCGAAGGCAGCTGATTAACTGTCGGATGGCCCTGGCCCCATCTCTGCCTCTGACACAGAGCCCTCATCAGAGCCTTCCCCAGACTCCAGGACTGGCCCAGGTTCCTACCCAACCTCCTCACTCATTCAGTCTGCCACCAGCTACGCTGGCCACTGGCGGGCCACAACACTCACATACCTAGAAACCAGGTAGATTCTCCACCAGAAACTACCAGCAATAAAATCTTCAGCTAGAATTAGAGGGTTAGGGTGCCAGTTTTGTTGAACAGGGAAGAACGTGGTTAGCATTTGGATAAAGAAAAGAATTGCAAACACTTCTTATGTTAGAGACAAAGACAGACAGATGACTGACAGACATGATGGAACGATAGATAGATAGATAGATAGATAGATAGATATAGACAGACACAGAAAGAGGGAGGGAGAGAGGGAGGGATAGATAAAGATATATATAGAGAGATGCAGACAGATAGAAATAGGGATGGATGGATGGATGGATGAATAGATGGAGAGACAGAAAGACAGACAGAGACAGATGGAAGATAAGGACAGACTAGAGAGAGAGAGAGGGATGGAAGGATAGATAGATATGGATGGAAAGAATGAGAGAAAGAAAGGAAGAAAGGAAAGGAAAGGAAAGGAAAGGAAAGGAAAGGAAAGGAAAGGAAAGGAAAGGAAAGAAAGGAAAGGAAAGGAAAGGAAGAAAGAAAGAAAGAAAGATCTTGAGAACCTAAGGATGAAAATGCACACATTTGAAGTACTTACAAGCCAGTTTGAGCCTGGAGTTAACTGCCTGGCACTATAAACCAAGTAAATGAATCACTAAAGAGAAATCAAACATGTGTATTTCTGAAGCTGATGCAAAATAGGAGACAGGTAGGACCTCTGCTTCACCTGAGAAACATCTCTTGCGCATCATCTAGTAGTTTTTAGGCAAGTCTTTTTGGCAGCCCTGGAAGGCAAGTGTGGCCTGAAAAAGTTTTCCTTCAAGCTTTCTGTTCCCGAGAGGAAATCTTTCCATTTGGCCTCCTGGCCGATGCCCCGATTATTTTATTTTATTTTTTATTATTATTTTTTTTTACGCCTGCTAGGAAGTTTGCTAGCTCAGCAATGCCCCCTCTACTCCTTGGTTCGCTCTCATGGTGCAAACTTCACCCACACTTTTGAGAGTGCCACTCTCGGTGCAAAACTGCAAGCCAAGCACTTTGCAGAAGTCACAGCCCGGGGTGAAACCTGAAGAAGCGAGGCCAGGAAGGAAAAACCATCATCTTTCCATGCGTGAATTAATCGAAGTGAACAGCTTTGAATAATTCTCCCGGCTTCACCTCAAAGAGGTGGAAAGACTACGCCTAAACATTTGCAAACTTGCAAACGGCAGCTGCCCTCTTTTAGAGCTTGGCGCCCACCTACCCACACCTCTCTTGGAAAAAATAATAATAATAATAACCTCCCCTCCTTTCTTTTATGGACCCGGCATAAATCTTTTAAATTATAAATCGATAAATAGTTAATTCCACAATAGGGATCCCTCTACATATTTCATGAATCGGATGCAGAAGTGGCATTCCAGTTGGCTAATGGCACGGGGATGGGGGGGATTTTTTTTGTGGGGGGGTGGGAGAAGAAGAAGAAGAAAATGGGGTGAGAACAAAACTCTGGGTCCAAACTGAAAAATTATGTGGTTTCATGTGAGCTGGTTGTTAACTTTCTGAGCAGTTTGGTGAACTTGTTGTTAGAAGAAATCATGAGGGCAGAGAACTGGTTGTTAAATTATTTAAATCCTACCACTGGCAGTAACTCTAGTGAATTCTACTATGTATAGTGCAATATTAATGCAATTATCAGGGGTTTTCAATTCAATGTATAGAATGTGAAGGAGGTGTGTTTGTGTTTGTGTTTTCATAGTCATAATGCACACTGAAGATGGCACTTAATTTCGTTGTACGAGGTGCAATGACAATAAAGTAAACTGAAAAAAAAGACGATATAAATGTTCTATTAATAATATAAAGGTGGGCCACCCCTCCTGGTTACCACGATTGGCATAAGAGCCCTCTCTCGTTTCCCCTGGTTTTTGAAAGCAGAGGCTAGAATTAGATTAATATTCATCCCTCGCCTCTTCCCCGGTCTCTCTAGGCCATAATACGCAGCGTCCTTCCCTCCCCGCCAGCCCTCCGATGACAGATATTGTAACGATGACAGTAGATTAATATCTCTTTAATCAGCCCAAATGAGCATGACACGGGCTGACAGTTCAATTTCCAGATAACAGATTGTGGCTATCAACCAGCCAAGCCTTTCAGCCATCTTGGGCTGTTGTTGGCTTTGGTTTTTTATGATGATGATTATCATCATTACGAGATAATAGGCCACTCGGAGGCAACCTCGCTCCCCGACAGACACTTTATTAAATAAATCTTGTAACACATTCAGTGTTTTATTCACCCACCTGTCGGGAAGGCTCAGGCGGCTCGGCGAATTAAATCAGGGTTGACGAAGGGAGCTGGAAGGATTGTCTCTCGACTGAGGTGAGCGGGGGAAGCAGGCGTTTCAAGTTCAAGCATCCAAGGCTTGTGGGAGAAACTTGCCTGGGGAGGGTGGGGCGAGCAGCCGAAAAGACAATACCTGTCTTCTCTGAGCTGGAAAGAAAGAACAGGTAGACCTCCCAGGACAAGAGTTCATTGAGTGGCCGCTTTGTGAGGCCTTGGAATACGGCGTCCCGTTTTGGTCGCCACGATGTTCCCCACCCCAAAAAGGGGAAAAAGATGTTGAGATTCTGGAAAGAGGGCAGAGAAGAACCATAAAGAGGATGAACATATGAGAATGGTCGGATAGGAAATGAAGGCGACGAAGGAAGGAAGGAAGGAGACGGAAAAGAGGAAGCAGGAATCAAGAAGTGATAGCTGTGAAGGAAAGACGGCGAAAGAAGGAAGCGGAAGAGATGGGAGGTCGATGGAGGAAGGAAGAGACTTAAAAGGAAAAGCTCGGCGGCGAAATTCCTGAAGGAAGGCAATAGAGGAACGACAAGGAGTATGAAGGCCGGAAGCAGCAACAGTTCGGCACTCGAGTGCGAATGAAGGAGAGAAGGAGGAAGGAGACAGAAGGAGGAGGAGGAGGAAGGAGAGAAGGAAGGAGAGACAGAGGGAGAGGAGGAGGAGAGACAGATGGAAGGAAAGAAGGAGGAAGCAAGGAAGGTAAGTTGCAAAACAGTGTACAACTCACTAAGTGAGTTGACAACCACCTGGCTTAGGAACGAAAATTTTGGACTGCATTTTCGTCGTAAGTGGAGGACTACCTATAAATCACATCACCTTCTTAGAACTATTTTTCCCCCATTTTTTTTTTAAAAACCGCCTTGTCAGCTCGGTTTGTCCACAAAACTCTTTACACAACGCGGTGCCTTCCCTGCCTCCGACGAAGCCATTACCTTCGGCGATTTGTCTCCTTTTATCCACCCGTGTCTCCAGCCAGCCCACTCTTCTCTCCCGTCTTTGGCCCGTTTGCGCCGTGTGTTAAATATTCACATAAAATTCCAAAGCGGCTCCAACACGTCCAGGGGACCAAATTTATTATTTAGACGACACGATTTTCCCCTCTCCGGGCTTTTAGGTTTCCTTATATTTTACTTATTTAAATAAAAAAAGCTTACCATTTTAGTCGCAGGTTGTGGTTGTTGTTGTTTTTCCCGCCGTCCTTCCTCGCAAAGCCACTTCCATTAGCTTTCTCGTTAAAGTTTTACAAAGGTGGGTTTTTTTTTTCCCGTCGCAATTTGAAAAGTAGGCTGAAGTCGTAGGGCATGAGAGAGTAAAAAAAAAAAGGCTGCTCTGGGCATCATACCAACCACCTGTTGCATAGAAACAGATAACAGATAATCAGAGTTGGAAGGGACCTTGTAGGTCATCTAGTCTAACCCCCTGCCCAAGCAGGAGACCCTACACCATGTCTGACAGATGGCAGTCCAATCTCTTCTTGAAAGTCTCAAGTGATGGTGGTCCCACAACTTCTGTCCCATTGAATACAGAATAATAGAGTTGGAAGGGACCTTGTAGGTCATCAAGTCCAACCCCTCCACCCACCCAAGCAGGAGACCCTAGACCAGTGGTGGCTAACCTTTTTGGGCTCCTGTGCCAAAAATTGTGCGCGTGCTCGCGTGCCGGCACCCAGAAGGCAATGCGTGCGCCCCACACACACCTCCTTGCACATGCGTGCGCAATCCCCCCCCCATCGCTCCCTTACCTGCACTGCGCCTCCCAGCTGATTTTCAGCCCGTTTCAGGCCATTTTCGGTCTCCCAGAGGCTTGAGGAAAACTTCTGCAGACTTTGCAGGCCGAAAAATGGGCCCGTTTCATCACTTCCGGTATTTCCAGAAATACAGGAAGTGATGAAATGGGCCCATTTTTCGGCCTGCAAAGGCCTTCCTCAAGCCTCTGGGAGGCCTAAAAAGGCCTCAAACAGGCCAAAAATTACCTGTGAGGCATGCGCATGTGCAGTGAAGTAAGTTTGCCTGCAGCTCGCATGCCAGCACAAATGGATCTACCATAGGTTCGCCATCACGGCCCTACAGCATATCTGACTGAGGGCAGTCCAGTCTCTTCTTGAAAGCCTCCAGGGATGAAGCTCCCACAACTTCCAAGGGCAACTTCTGTTCCTTTTTTTTAATCTTTCCCCCCACCTCCCGTAGGCTCAAAAACATGTGCAGATGGACAGCTACTCCTGTCGTCTCTGCATGCCTGCGATGACGTCCCTGCAAAAAATGAAATTATGCAGATGAATTTTCCTAAGGACCAGGGGTTAACTAAGTTAACTCAAAGGATGCCTTTCCTTCCACGTCCTTGTAACAAGGAACGGAGGAGTAACGTGACACCACCGGTCCGTGGTCCGCCTGCGAAGGCTTGGGACCCCGCTCCTCTAAACAAAGTCTAAACATGTTATGGTTGACTTCCACCCATTAGATGGTGACTTGGAAGGTCTGGTGTATCTCATTTTTGACAAGGACTTCTGGTGGGGGGGAGGCTGTGGGAGGGGCGAAAGTTTGTTTGCTTCGAAGCTTCTGAAGATTCAGTTGGACTTGCACTTTAATCAACCTTGGAAGGAACGGTCTCTTGTCAGGTCACCTCCGAGAACTCGGTTGAGATGCCCCAAGAATTTCTTCCAGAGAGGAAATCAGGGTTTGGAGAGGCCTTCCTACAGAAAGCACACGCAGGAATGGTAGCCAGATGTGCTGAAAGCTTTGGACGTACCTAGTGTTGCTGTTGGAGGGTCAGAGCCAAGAATGCAGAATAGTTGGAAGGGACCTTGGAGGCCATCTAGTCCAACCCCCCACCCAAGCAGGAGACCCTACACCATTTCTGACAGAGGGCAGTCCAATCTCTTCTTGAAAGCCTCCAGGGATGAAGCTCCCACCACTTCCGAGGGCAACTTCTGTTCCATTGAATATAGAATACCGGAGTTGGAAGGGACCTTGGAGGTCATCTAGTCCAACCCTCTGCCCAAACAGACCCTACACCATTTCTGACAGAGGGCAGTCCAATCTCTTCTTGAAACCCTCCAGGGATGAAGCTCCCACAACTTCCAAAGGCAACTTCTCTTTCATGGGTTGAGTGTTCTCACTGTTAGAAAATTCCTCCTTATTTCCAGGTTGAATCTCTCCTTGATCAGTTTCCATCCATTCTTCCTTGTCTGGCCTTCGGGTGCCTTGGAGAATAGCTTGACCCCTTCCTCCTCTCTGTGGCAGCCCCTCCAATATTGGAAGACTGCTCTCCTGTCTCCCCTAATCCTTCTTTTCACTAGTTGGAGGAACTGACTCAGAACAAGTCAGGTTTAATCCAGGGATCCAGAAGAATACTGATGGTATTCCAAGTCATTTTTCCCGAACATCTTGTATTCAGAATATTTCTAAAGATAGTTTTTGGAATATTGCAGGAACACACCGCCAGCTGAGGGTTTGAAAAGGACCTCAAGAATTCCAATACTTCTCCTTAGGTTTCCTAGAAAGTCCCTAACTTGGCATCCAAGTCAGAAAGTTCTGAAGGTTTCCAAAGTAAAAGCAGAAAACAAGTTTTAGGAATTATAAGCTCCGAAAGGTTATTTAGGTGGCAGTTGAGAACTGCAGGTTAACAAAATGCTGTGATTTTTCTTTTTTCTTTCCCTTTTCATCTTCAATATTTGTACTGGAGCAATCATTTTTACATCCTAACAAGCCATTCTCAAACTATTTCCCCTCCTAAGTGGCAGGAGGGATATTTGAGCAAATTTGGGGTAGATTGGTGTGGTTTGCCACCGATCTCCAGCCCAAAGCCTGCAAAGAACCAGGAAGAAGAAATACGATCCTGCTTTCAAAACCTAACACTGTCATAAAAAAAATAACCATGACTTCTTTTCTTACTTCATTACAGTTGGGATGGAATTGAAGTTTGAAACAACAAATTCAGGTGTCGCATTTCTTGCCACAAGCAGAGGGATCTGGCAAGCAAACCCCGACAATAAAATTTCACAGCTACTGTAAAAGAAAGAGATGGAGAGAAAAAATTAAATTAATATAAAACAGGATATTTGATTGCTTATTGTACACTATAACTATCATTAAGTGTTGTACCTGATGATTCTTGACTCTTGACGAATGTATCTTTTCTTTTATGTACAACTGAGAGAATTTGCACCAAGACAAATTCCTTGTGTGTCCAATCACACTTGGCCAATAAAGAATTCTAATTCTAATTCTAATCTTACATACCATCCCAGAGAAACCTTTGTCCAATCTCTTCTTAAAAGCCTCCAGTGATGGAGGAACCCACAATTTCTAGTGGCAAGTCGTTCCACTGGCTAATCGTTCTCACTGTCAGGAAATTTCTCCTTAGTTCTAATGTTGGATCTCTCTTTAATGGAATTCCATCCATTGCTTCTTGTCCTGCCTTCAGGTGCTTTAACAGATAGTCAGAGTTGGAAGGGACCTTGTAGGTCATCTAGTCCAACCCCCTCCCCAAGCAGGAGACCCTACACCATTTCTGACAGATGGGAGTCCAATCTCTTCTTGAAAGTCTCAAGCTTTAGAGAATAGGTGGACCCCCTCTTCTCTGTGACACCCCTCAAATATTGGATGACTGTGTCACCCCCTAATCCTTCTTTTTGCTAGATTAGATACTGTATGCATAGCACCATCACTAGCTATTCTTTTCAATGGAAAATTAATTGCTTTCAATTCCTCTCCAGAAGTTTTTTTTTTATGCATTTGGTCACATAAGTGTTTGAAATAAATCAGTCAGTAAAACAGAGTCCTGATCTGGGGTCTAGAATGAATCTTGTCTTTCGTGGTTATCTATCTGTTCTCCCATGTGGCTTTTCTGGATATAAGCAATAGGGCCACCTATAAAATGATACACCTATCCATTCACCTCCGGTCACCAAACCAGCTCAGGAAAAAAAAATTCAAAAGAAATGTTCAAGTTTCCTGGGAATGAAGCAGGAAAACAGAAGCCTTTTTTCCAAGGGAGAAAAACAGCTCTTAAAAATAAAAAATTGGAGGGAGCTTATTTTAACTCAGTTCTGGACACAAGAGCCATATTTTCCAGACAGCCAGGTTCATTTTGTCTTCCTTAATTTCCTTTTAGCATACATCGCTGCCTTTGCAACTAATTGACTAAAAATAAATGACTTTTTAGAAATCATAATAATATTAAAATAGTCATTTATTGGGTGTGGAACTGGCAGCGAAAGGCTGTTGCGTTTGGCACGCTTTGGATTTTAATAAAGTGAAATGTAGTGTGAAGGCAACATTTAATTAAGGCCTGTCAGAATTCACTTTTATACATATACATATATATATATAAATATATACGTATTCCCAAAGTTGCAGGCTTCCTCCTTCCCCAGTTCCTCTTTTTCTTTTCTTTCTGTAAAGCCCGTTTGCATCTCGCAGTCAAAACAGACGCGCTATTTAATCTACCGTGAACGTGTTCATAACGATTTAGCTTCATAGGAGAAGGGGAAAAATATGTGTATGCTAAACGTGCCCATTAAGGAAAGCAAAGGGTGCCATTATTTGATTATTGATAGTAATAAGATCTAGCTATACCTGGTGGAGAATAAGCCAATGCAGGAAAGAAGCTAGAAAGAGAACTGGGATTTTTCTTGAAGTCCCTAACACAGCTAATTTTCGTCTTGCAGCTATCGATTTAGCGATCGTTCAAAGTTATGACTGCGCTGAAGAAAGGGAATTATGCCTGGTCGTCACACTTATAACGGACCTTGAAGGCACAGGAACCAAAGTCAGGTGCTTGGTCATCAGTCTGTATTTAAAACACATGCAGTTTTGCTTAATGACCG
>CM019158.1:10744135-10757737 GCA_009733165.1 Naja naja | reverse complement strand
TTCTCTCCCTCCTCTCCTCCTCCTCCTTCTCTTCTCCTTCTCTTCTCCTTCTTCTCCTCCTCCTCCTTCTCCTTCTCCTTCTTCCTCTTCCTCCCTCCCTCCCTCCTCCCCCCTCATTTTAATAACAAAGATACCAGTGGTGGGATTCAAACATTTTTACTAGAGGTTTTGTGAGTGTGGCTTAGTGGGCGTGGCATGGCTTGGTGGGCGTGGCAGGGGAAGGTTACTGCAAAATCCCCCCTTCCCTCCCCACCCCACTAACCTGCTTTCCAGCTCTGCTCTCCTGGCCAGGGCAACCCAAGAAGACCCAGCCAATCAGCTGGGACTCAGCAGAGGCAGAGAGATGAAACCAGTCAGAGGCCAAACGGCTCAAAATTTCTGCTGCTGGTTCTCCAGAACCGGTCCGAACCGGCTCAATACCCCCTCTGAAAGATACCCACCCTCTTCGGATGGGGTGCTAAGTTTTGTCTTTTCGAATCTTTATTATAAGTTCCCCCCCCCAAAAGCTGAAATGGGGGTACTAGCTCAACCTCTCGAACAAATGACCTTTCTCTGCCATTCAGCATTTTGCAGCCTGCTACAATAATCACGCTAATTTCCTAATTGTTTGGAGACTGAGGAGGGGGCTTTGCTTTCTGAGATCAAAGCTATTTAGCCCGACTCTGCATGGGTGTGCGCTTTAATTAAAAAAAAAACTCACAATGAAGGACCAACACAAACCTCGGTCCCGTTGGACGCTGGACGCTGCTCGCTGCTGTAGGCCTGCCACAACTTACAGGGGGCACGCACAAATTACCCTTAACTTGATGTGGTCACCAACTTGGGCTAATTCAGCTAATTATTTGCCCCTTGCCATTTTACTTTTGTTTTGCCACTGTCCCGTTTATATATATATATATACACATACACACACACACACATATTTTCCCCCTCCGGGGAGGGTTTTCACTTCCCTCTGCTCCCAAACGCCACCAGTGCCTGAATGGGCTGGCTTTTGTGAGCCCGAGGCACCCATCGGTGGAAGTAAAAACCCAGATACCTTACGCCCACTTCTAACCTAATAATTATCCCTCTGAATGCTCCTAAATTAAATAAGTGTTTTTTAGCTACATGACTTAGAAAAAGAAAAAGGAACTGGGGAGGCTGCTTTCGCACGCTGAACGGAGAACCGAGCGTAAAAATTCCCCGCTTTGCTCTCTTTTGCAAATGGGATATGATTGCATTCCTCTCTTTCTCTTTCTCTCTCTCTCCCTCTCTCTCTCTTTCTTTCTCTTTCTCTTTCTTTCTGTCTCTTTCTTTCTCTTTCTCCCTTTCTCTCTCTGTTTCTCTTTCTCTCTCTTTTTCTCTTTCTCTCTCTCTCCTTCTCTCCCCCTCTCTCTTTTTCTCTCTCTCTGTTTCTCTTTCTCTCTCTGTTTCTCTTTCTCTTTTTCTTTCTTTCTCTTTCTCTCTCTCTGTTTCTCTCTCTCCCTCCCTCCCTTTTTTCTCTCTCTCTCTGTTTCTCTTTCTCTCTCTTTCTTTCTCTTTCTCTCTTTCTCTCTCTCTTTCTCTTTCTTTCTCTCTTTCTCTCTCTCTCTCCTCCAAAATCCATGCAAAAACCCATTTCCATCGTCCACATTCAGACGATGCTTTGTGAACTGAGTAAGCCACTTTTAAGCTGTTTTGGGCTTCATGTGAGAGGCACAGAGGGAGGGGTGCGTGAGCTGCATTGGTGCGTTCAAGGAAAAACTAGTTCTGTTGAACTTGAAAGATGATGTGTCCTGGATGCTTAACAATCCAGATCCAAATATTGATTCTTGATTCTTAATGAATGTATCTTTTCTTTTATGTACACTGAGAGCATCTGCAGCAAGACAAATTCCTTGTGTGTCCAATCACACTTGGTCAATAAAAAGAATTCTATTCTTTTCTATTCTATTCTGTTCTATTTTGTTCTATTCTGTTCTGTTCTGTTCTATTTTCTGTTCTATTCTATTCTATTCTATTCTATTCTATTCTATTCTATTCTATTCTATTCTATTCTATTCTATTCTATTCCTATTCCTATTCCTATTCCTTATTCTGTTCTGTTCTATTCTATTCTAATTTCTATTCTATTCTATTCTGTTCTGTTCTATTCTTTTCTATTCTATTCTAATTTCTATTCTACTCTACTCTACTCTACTCTACTCTATTCTATTCTATTCTATTCTATTCAAGCTTTGGACCATCTGGTTTAAAAAGAGAAAACAGGCACAATTTCCCAGGAAGTCCAGGATGGCCACTTCCTAGGCACAATTTGCCTTCTTGGCTAGCCAGGATTGGCACAACGGTCAAGCCAAACTCAAACCCATACTACTTACCTCGACTTACGACCGCAAAGGAGCCCAAAACGTACATCGCTAAGTGAAACATTTGTTCAGTGAGTTTTGTCCCAATTTCAAAATCTTTCTTGCCAACGGAGGTTGAGTGAATCATGGCTATCATTAAGTGAGTCATCCGGCCATTAAGTGAATCTGCCTTCCCCAATGAGTTCGCTCGTTGGACCACTGCAACCATCATAAGTATGAGTCAGGTGCCAAGCGTCTGAATTTTGATCACGTGACCACGGGGATGCCACAACGGTCGTAAGTGGGAAAAATGGTCACAAGTCCCCTTTTCTCAGCGCCGTCGTAACTTCGAATGGCCACTAAGCGAATTGTTG
The DNA here is from genome assembly GCA_009733165.1 of Naja naja. Lineage (NCBI taxonomy): Eukaryota > Metazoa > Chordata > Lepidosauria > Squamata > Elapidae > Naja > Naja naja. The sequence goes on along the minus strand of CM019158.1, from coordinate 10,755,057 downwards.
TAAGTCAAGGATCATCTGTGGGAAGACCTGAACTCACTCACAAAGCTGGCAGCTGCCTTTCTATCCTAGTTTAACTCCTCTTAGCAGTTTGCCAGTTCAGCCTATTGTAAGGACCTACACTTATTCTTAACTTGCTTTCGGCGATGCTTACTCTGAAACTATGTGGTGGGGTTTAGTTTTGGGGAGGAAAATAAGGTGGGAAAAAATTGTGCCTCTGCCTACCAGCATCCATTGGTATTCACCTGGCTAGCATCCTGTGAGTGTGTGAGGAAGTTTTGAGGGCTGTTTGGAAACTGAAAAGGTATTTGCTGTGTGGGCAAGGAGGAGACAGGAAGGAGCCTGGGCGTGGCTTAGCTCAACTGTTCTGTCATAAAGCTGCTTGGTGCTCTGAAAGTGAAAGTGAAACTCCTCTGCTTGTGTTTTGCCTTTGGAAGAGATTTCTTTCCAGGTCGGGAGGGAAAGTAGAACTCCTTAGCATCAGAACGTGTTAATAATAATAATAATAATAATAATAATAATAATAATAATAATATAGGAAATACTAATGCTCTGATGGTCATTTGTGTCAGAGTATATTCATGAACTAGAATAAAGCTTGGTAACAGGGTCAGCCAATGAACAGGCATAGCAACTAAGTCAGCCAATGAGGACTGTTTTGGAAACTGAAACTAGAATTAGCCTAGGCTGGAAACTGAAACTAAAAGTACCCTAGGCATGGTTCTATGTTAAGCTCTGCAGCTCTGAAGCTATGTTGAGCTCTGAGTCCATCTATTGAGATGAAATTGCTTCTCTTCCCTTGCTTGCCTGCTGATCTATTGAAGATGAAACTAACTTACTTGCTTGCTTGCTGAAGACTGGAGCTCTGCTGTGAACTTTATTTATTTATTTATCTGATTTGTCAATCACTTACAAGATAACAGGTATAAGTATAAACATAGTTTTGAATACATGAGATGGATACGTATAAGAAAAATAAAAAGAAACAATAGGACAGGGATGGTAGGCACGTTGGTGCGCTTATGCACACCCCCTGCAGGCCTCTTAGGAAAGGGGTGAGGTCAATAGTAGACAGTCTGAGGTTAAAGTGTTTAGGGTTTGTGGAAGAGACCACAAATTCAGGTAGAGTATTCCAGACATTGACCACTCTGTTACTGAAGTCATATTTCCTGCAATCAAGTTTGGTGCGGTTTACCTTGAGTTTGTATCTATTGTGTGCTCTTGTATTGTTATGGTTGAAGCTGAAGTATTCATTGACTGGTAGGACATTGCAATGTATGATTTTATATACTATATTTAGATTGGACCGAAGGTGGCGTAGTTCTAGGTTTTCTAGGTCTAGAGTTTCAAGTCTGGTGGCATAAGGTATTCTGCAATGAGTAACTGCAACTTGCAACATGTTTCTGTTTGAGTTTTCACCATGTTGGAGAAATCTACAACTGGTTTGTAAAATCTACTTATGTTTATAAAGATGTTAAATGAAGCATCAGCCATCTGTTTATTTTTCTGGTGCTGAATTATCACTGCAAAACTCTCAATAATTTGGAAAAATCCTTTCTTAACGAGCGCCTAGAAGCCAAGAGGAACAGATGCGCTAAATTTCAAGTTTGTAGGCTTTACGGTTCTGGAGATTCTGTGATAATGCCTGAGGGGTATTTCACTTATATATATATAGATTTGGGGGGGGGGTCTGGCATGAAGCCTAGGGGAACATGAGTGGGAAGTCAACTTGGAGAAAATTGAACAATAGAATGGAATGGAATAGAATAGAATAGAAATAGAAATAGAAATAGAAATAGAAATAGAAATAGAATAGAATAGAATAGAATAGAATAGAATAGTGAGTTGGAGGGGACCTTGGAGGTCTTCTAGTCCAACCCCCTGCTTAGGAAAGAAACATGGGGGGGATTCCTGGAGGGGGATTGAAGAGGGCACCAACAATTTTAATTTGAGCATCTCGGATGGTTCCCAGCTCTTTTGGACACGTGTGATAGGCTATATCTGGGATTAGAACCTGCTCCCTTCTATTCATTGCTTTGCTATGACCAAAGGGTTGGACTAGATGGTTCTGGAGCTCCCTCCTTATAAAGCTGTAATTCTGTGACCATGCCTGAGTTATCTGGTGGAGAACCTCAACTGTTCTCCTTAAGACGTTCGTAAATTATTTAGTTTTTTTTTTCTGGCTTTCTTTCCAAGGCGACCACGAAATTGTGAACAACATGTACGAAACCGAGGCAGAGCTCCTGGCCGGCGAAAGTGCAGAAGAGGAGACGGAGGACAGCATCATGTCCCCCATCCCCATTGGGCCCCTTCCCCTTTCCCCGCGGGCGAGGACTTCCACCCCAAAGAGGGGTCTCCATATGAGGCCCCCGTCTACATTCCCGACGACATCCCCATCCCATCCGACTTTGAACTGAGGGAATCCTCCATTCCCGGAGCAGGATTGGGCATCTGGACCAAAAAGAAGCTGGAAGCCGGAGAGCGATTCGGGCCCTACGTGGCTTTCCCCAGGACAACGTTGAAGGACACGAATTTTGGATGGGAGGTAAGAGCTTTCTCTCCTCTCCGGGGAGAGCAGAAGATTGTTGTAACCGATCTTTAGGGAAGAGTTTGGGGGTGTTGGAATCTGATTCGGAAGAGGAGGCCGAGCAGCTGACAAGGAGTGGGAGTGTGGTTCCGTTGGCTGTGGAAAAAACTGGGGAAGGGCAAAGTCCTGCTAGGCAGAGCAGGAGAGAGGTAGAACAAGGGAGAGGGGGTTCAGAGGAAGACCCAGGCCCACCTCCCTCTTCATCCTAGGGCACGCAGGGAGGAGTGGAGATGGGAGCAACGTGAGTTGCCTGGCTTATGGGGGAGGAAAGGGCCCTGATTCCTTTCATTAGCTGCAGCTGGGAACACATGTTTAAAAAGGGAAGCTGTGCACAGCAAGTTGTTGGGAGCAAACGTGAATTTATCTTGTATCATCATGGCTTATCTGTGTTCCTGGCATCTTCCCAACTGTGCGAGTTTTGCCATGCTTTCAATCTGCAGTTCCTTCTCCTGCCCTGTCAAGTTAATTACTGCAGTGTAGTTTGTATGGATTTTTATTTACAGTTTGTATGTACTTTGTTTTCGGACTGAATTTCCTCCACTTAAAGACTGTTCCGGGGAGAGTTTTTTTCTCCAGCCGAAGGTAACCTGGACATTGGGGGCAAAGTTGGAGGTACTAAAGGGACTCTTCTTACTTAGTTGACTGTGTTGCCTTTGTACCATGCCCCTTTGGGTCATCACAGGGGGGCTGATAAGATAGAAGGAGGGGCTGTGTTGATGCCATGTATCCTGGCTGGGCCATGTGTGAGGGTGTGTCTTTTGTGGTTGTTGTTGTTAGTTGCAAAGTCGTGTCTGACCCATCGCGACCCCATGGACAACGTTCCTCCAGGCCTTCCTGTCCTCTACCATCCTCCAGAGTCCATTTAAGCTCACACCAATTGCTTCAGTGACTTCGTCCAGCCCTCTCCTTCTCTGCTGTCCCCTTCTTCTTCTTCTTCTGCCCTCCATCATTCCCAGCATTTGGCTCTTCCTCAGGGAGTCCTTCCTTCTCATGAGGTGGCCAAAGTCTTTGAGCTTCCTCTTCAGGATCTGGCCTTCTAAAGAGCAGTCAGGGTTGATCTCCTCTGGGACTGAGTCCAAAAGTATTTGTCCCCTCTTCTCCTTTTAGTCTCCAGAAAACTTCGGAAGATTGTTTCTCCTCCCCCATCCCCACTCCTCCTCCTCACCTCCTCCTCCTCTTTCCTTACTTCTCCTCCTTCTCCTCCTCCTCTTCCTCTTCCTCCTTTTCTCCTCATCCTCTTTTCCTTTTCCTCCTCCCCTCTTCTCTCTTTTTTACATTTCTTGTCTATTCCTCCTCTCCCAAATCCTCCCACAGAACCCATTTATACCTAAAGTGTATTGATTTACTTTGATTAATAATTCCATTATGTCCTCTTCCTCCCCCTCCTCTCTTCTCCTCCTCCTCCTCTCCTCTTTCCATTCTCCTTCTTCTCCTCTTCTTCTCCTTCTCCTCTCTTCCTCCTTCTCCCCTTCCTCCCTCCTCCTCCTCCCATTCTTCTTCTCTTCTTCTCCTCCTTTCCTCCTCCTCCTCTCCTCCCCCTCCCATTCTCCTCCTCCTCTTCTTCTTCTCTTCCTCTCCTCCCCTCCTCCTCCTCCTCTTCCTCCCCATTCTCCCCTCCTCCTCCTCCTATTAGAATGGCAATAATGACAATTGTCATGACTGGAAAGCTCACAGCTGTAGCTGCATTTATATCACCTTCATGTCCTTAGTTACCTTTTCAGTCCCACCAGGTGAACATGCAAGGCACTGACTTTTCAGAACGGCTCCCCATCTATTACCCCTGCTTATTTTTGGTCAGGATTTGAGCTCTTCCCCTCTAATGTGTCCCTGCTGGGTATGTCAGTGGCTGGACAACAACCTCCTGCCGAGTCCAGGAAGGCCACTTCCACTTCCTAGGAATGTTTGAGTGGGTCGTACACCCCCCCCCCGCCTTTTTGTGTGGGGGAGGTGTCTTTGCAATTTGGAGGAGAGTCAATTAAGCTGAATGCCGCGAATGTTTGTTGCTTCCTTTTGCGGGCAGAATTCAAATCTCCCACGGACGATACAGGAAAGGAAAAAAAACGATTAGTAAATATTGTGATGGTTATATAATCGACATGATAATGGGAGATAGTATATTTTTCAATAACAATTAATATTATCGCACATGTGTCTATATGTACCCGATGATAATGGTGGTGATGATGATGTTTGTATTTTAACACGTTGGACACCCAGAAAGCACACTGTTCAAATATAAAAATGGAATTTGTGATATAAAACAATTATGTGTGTGTGTGTGTGTGTGTGTTGCTTTTAGCTCGGACTAAAACGGGGAAGAAGGCTTTGACAGGATTCATTTGGGAGATTATTGTTTTCATTGTTGAAAAAACAGTGAAGTAGAGTGACATGCTATCACTCTACTAAACAACTATTTCCCTGGGGTCTAAAACCTTGTATTAAGGCTCTATGGCTATTATCCTTCTCATCATTCCTGTTACCTGTTTCCTTACTTTCCTAGGACCATCACTTGGTTGTTTGTATCTCATGATTGAGGTAGACAGCTTTTATTGAGCATCCTGCTATGATTGGGGTTGATTGCTTATTTAGTGCCCTATGACTATCGCTGAGTGTTGGATCTTATGATTGATGACGATAGTAATTTATGATTATGAACATAATTTATCACTTGTTGCCTGTATGCACACTGAGAGCTTCTACACCGGAGACAAATTCCTTGTGTTGTCCAATCACACTTGGCCAAATAAAAGCTGACAATAAAGTTCTACTCTGCTGTATTCTACTTCACTCCAATCCACTCTACTCCATCCCATTCATTATTATTTATTCTCACTTTGGCTTAGAAAGAGGCTAGGGAAAAACGCAGATTTCCAAAATTAGAATAGAATAGAATGGAGAATATAGAATAGAATAGAATACAAAATAGAATAAACAGAATAGAGAATAGAACAGAATATAATAGAACAGAATAGAATAGAATAGAACTTTATTGTCACATTAAATGTACACTAATCAGCATACATTAAAATGAAATTTTGTTGCTCCCAAAAGATAACTATTATGCATATGACCACATACACACATATATGTGACCCAGAGAAACATCCCAATCTAGTTTGAATTTGAATATATATATCTCTCTATCTCTGTGTCTGTGTCTGTGTCTGTGTCTGTCTGTCTGTCTGTCTGTCTGTCTGTCTGTCTGTCTGTCTGTCTATCTATCTATCTATCTATCTATCTATCTATCTATCTATCTATCCATCTATCTATCATCACAAAATCTCCAGAACCATAAAGCCTGCAAAGTTGAAATTTGGCCCGTATGTTCCTCTTGGCTTCTAGGGCCTCACTAAGAAAGGATTTTTTCAAAATTACCATCAGAGCATTTAGAGTATTTCCTATATTATTATCATTAACACGCTCTGATGCTAAGGAGTTCTACTCCCCCTCCCCACCTGAAAAGAAATCTCTTCCAAAGGCAAAACACAAGCAGAGGAGAGGCGTTTCAGTTTCAGAGCACCAAGCCGCTTTAGGACAGAACAGTTGAGCTAAGCCACGCCCAGGCACCTTGCTGTCTCCTTCTTGCTCACACGGCAAATACTCTTTCAGCTTCCAAACAGCCCTCAACTCTCTCACATACTGACGGGACGCTAGCCAGGTGAATACCGATGGATGCTGGTAGGCAGAGGCAGAATTTTTTCCCACCTTCTTTTCCTCCCCAAAAACTAAGCCCCACCACAGCACAGGGATCGAGCTAAGTGTAATATATATACATTCCTGTGGATTTACAAGACGGATGGCATCAGGGAGAAAGCTACTTATAAAGTGATAAAGGTGGAATGTAAAAAAAAAAAAATCAAATGAAGGAATAAACCAAACTTTGGTAAAACATGAAACATGTCTTCAAAGCCGTTGACGTATCTTGGGCTTTCTAGAGGTGTGTTTTTTTTTTTCTTCTGGTCTGCTGTTGACTTCCACTTCTTGCTGTACTTTCTGTGCGCGGTTATTCTGTGGTTTACTCTCCCCTCCGTTTGTGACTTTTCTCACCGGTCCTCAAGTTTCGCCTCTCCCGCCCCCCCCTCCCCCCAATTCAGCGAAGAGCCGATCGGCGGCTTGACAAATAAGTTGGATCAACCCAACCCAAATGTGTTTTTCCTCCAGAACTTGGATGGGCTCCCTTGGCTGGTTCTTTCACATCCTGCAGCGAACAAAGATAGCTCAGAGCTACTCGCTGCTGGCTCACACTTTGGTGGCCAAGCTCTTCATTTCTGGAATGCTTGACGAAGCCCACTTCAGAGTCTTCCTGGTGACGACTTCTACCCTTCCTGTTGCTCTCCCCTTTCACCATCTCTCCAGCCTTGGAAACTCCAGGCCTCGGATTGGAACAAGCAAAGTTGTGTCTCTTCGGGGGCAGGAGCTCTACGGAAGCTGCTGGTGGAACGAAGGATGACCTCTCTGGGGGGGACTCAACATGTGGGTTGGGGAAGGTAGAAAGAGGAGGAAAGGCTGAGAAATCTTTCTTTCTTTCTTTCTCTTCCCTCTTTCTTCCTTTCTTTTTTTCCCTTTCTTCTTCCTTCCTTCCTTCCTTCCTTCCTTTTCTTTCCTACCTTTCTTTCTTTCTTCCTCTTCTTCCTTCCTGCCTCCTTCCCTCCATCCCTCCTTCCTTTCTCTTCCACCTTTCCTTTCCTCAGCCCTTCCTTCCTTCCTTCCTTCCTTCCTTCCTTCCTTCCTTCCTTCTTTCTTCCTTTTCCTTCCTACTTCATTTTCCTTTTTCTATCTTCATTCTCATCACATCATTTCATTCCTTCCATATCCTCATTTCCCTTTCATCGATTATTATTCCTTCCATTCATTCATTTCATTTTCATTCATTTTCCATTCCTTCATGTTCCAAACAACCATTTCCTCTTTTCATTTTCGTTCATCTTTCTTCATCATAACATCATTCATTCCCATCATTATTCGACATTATGTTCCGCGGCTTCGTCCCATCATCTAAAACAACAAACAAACAAACAAAACTCGACCTGTTCCATTCCCATCCATTCATCAGCCGACAAACGTTCCATCATCCATCGTTCATTCTTTAATATCATCAAACAAACTCCATTTCATGCCTGTTCAACCATAGCTTTCATCCAACCACGATATTTCTTCGCCATCCATTCCACTCCCGACATCCAAACCAAACCATTCCTTTTTCCTTTCATCACCGACAATCATTCTTTCTTTCCTTTCTTTCTTGTTTCTTTCGCCGACTTTCATTCTTTTCTTTTCTCAACTTTCCGACAAACCGACCAACAACAACTCCTTTTCCTTATCTTCCTTCCCTCCCTTCCTATTTTCCTTCCCTCCCTCCTCCTCCCTCCTCCTTCTCTCTCATTTTATGAGACTTCTGGGCCATCCATCTGGGCAGAGAGCAACATGGAACCCGACCCTCGGCACAGGAGTCTCTCTATTTCTCCCTCTCTGAAAATATTTTTCCTTTCAAGCATAATAAGCGAAGCCTCTGTGTGCTGCTCGTTGCTCTTCTGCGGGACGGACACCTGGGACACAAGAAAAGCGAAGCCAGCTTCTGGCCCTGGCCAGCTTGGGTGGAAACCGGAGTGTGCTCTGCGAAGAGGCATCCCACGAGGCGCGATGCCTACCCACAACCTGCTTACCGCACTGGGCAAGGCCGGTCATAAAAGCCTCACTTTATTAAAAGTTCAACGAGCGAGCTTGTTCCTTGACCCACACAGCCATGCCCCTCTCTATGCTCTTTTGGCTCTTTTTTGTTTTTTTCTTTCCAAAGAGCAGGTGGGCCCATTTGGGATCACACTCTCGGTTCCCCCTTTCCCCCCTTTCCTGCTTTCTAAAAACAAAACACACCCAACCAGGCCCAAGCGGGATCCGTGAAGGGCGAAATTTAAACAGACACTTTCACACAATTCTGCTTCTCCAATGCCACCACCTGCATCAGACCAGGTCAGAATGCTTGCACTTGGCCAGATGAAAGCCTGTCCTGTCCTGGTCAATCCTATCCTATTATTGTTCATTATTCTGTTCTATGTTCTATTTTGTTCTACTGTTCTGTTCTGTTCTTCTGTTCCGTCCTGTCCTATCCTATTATTTTTCATTAGTCTATTCTATTCTTCATTTATTCTATTCAATTCTATATTCAATTCTATGTTCTATATTCTATTCCTATCTCCTACATCCTATCATTCTATTCTATTCTATTCTATTCTATTCTATTCTATTCTATTCTCTCCATATATTCTATTCCTATTCTATTCTATCCTATTCAGTTCTATTCTATTATATTCTATTCTCTTTTCTATATTCCATTCTATTCTCTATTCTCTAATTCTATTCTATTCTCTGTTCTATTCTACTGACTCTACTCTACTCTTCTCTATTCTATGTGCGGAGCACACTGAATCATTTAGGAGCCATCCAGCTTCCACCATCTGAAACTTTTCGTTTGCTTGCCAAAATTTTTTTTTAAAAAAATTACCTCGATCCAAAGAGCATTCCCCACCCCACTCCCCCCCAAAAATTTTTAAAAGCAAACACAACTCTGCCCCAGTCTCCTACGTGATGGGATTGCATTTCTACAAAGTCAGTTTTTTTCTTTTCCTTTCCCCGAGACTATTAAACTCCCTTCCTCGCTGATACGTCCAAGTCACGGCACCCCCGAAATAAATCACCCTGTGTGTTCCCTCTGCAGCCCTGGGGACTTTTGAAAACTGAACCCAAAGCAGGGGGGGAAAAAAGCCATCCCAGCTCACAGCAGATCCACATGGTGGAAGATCAGGGCACTGGGTAAATCATACGTGCGTGGTTTATTTGGCTAACAAAGAAGCCGATGGAATACAGAGTCCAGGAGAGAAATATTAGTCCCAAATCTATAGTGTGCTGCAACTGCCAAATCCTAGGCTGCATTAACAGAGGGAGAGCATTAAGATCACATGAAGTGTTAATGCCCCTTTATAAAGCCCTGGGGAGCCCACCCTTGGAACACTGCATCCAGTTTTGGTCACCACGATTTGAAAAGATGTTGAGACTCTAGAGAGAGTGCAGAGAAGAGCAATGAAGAGGATTAGGGGACTGGAAGCTAAAACATATAAAGAACAGTTGCTGGAATTGGGTAGGTGTAGTTTGATGAAGAGAAGGACCAGTGGGGGGGACATGATAGCAGTCTTCCAATATTTGAGGGGCTGCCCCAAAGAAGTGGGAGTCAAGCTATCCTCCAAAGCACCCAAAGGCAGGACAAGAAGCAACAGATGGAAACTCATCCAGGAGAGAAGCAACCTAGAACTAAGGAGAAATTTCCTGACAGTGAAAACAATTAATCAGTGGCACAACTTGCCTCCAGAAGTTGTAAATGCCCCAACACTGGAAGTTTTTAAGAAGAGATTGGACAGCCATTTGTCTGAAGTGGTGTAGGGCTTCCTGCTTGAGCAGGGGGTTGGACTAGAAGACCTCCAAGGTCCCTTCCAACTCCATTATTCTGTTCTAAACCTAGGAGGCTTCCCCCATCAGAGGAGGAGGGGGAAAGCTGACTGTCACACCGCTTTGAACCTCTAAGGAATAAGCAGAGACGCTTCCTGTCTCCTCTATCTAGAACCTCTGAAAACATGGTCCAAAGTGCTCCAGGGATAGGATGGAGCTTCTTTTCTGATTCTCTCTCTCTCTCCCTCTCTCTCTCTCTCTCCTCCTCCTCCCTCCCTCCCTCTCTCTCTCCCCTGAAAGCCAGGCCATGAGGTCACCTTCCAATCCAACATTGCCAAAGCTATGCTAGGAATGAGGTTGAAAACATGGGTATATAAGGAATTGGGACCATGGGGAGGGGTGGAGTCTGCCAGCCAGCCAGCCAGCCAGCCAGCCGAAAGACTGAACCGAGAATATCCCTGCCATATTTCTCCCTCCATTTCCATAAGGGGTAATAATTCATCCGTAATTCGGGCGAGGAGGGCCTGCCTCTCAAAATAGAAACGCTCCGATTCACAGGCAGAAATAGGAAGTCGGTGTTTTCTTTGCGTTTTTGGGAGGAGAGGCATCCACGAATGCCCTGCGGCCTCTGAACCGGCATTTTATCATCCCCCACCCAAAACAAATGGAGGAGGGAGAACCGGGAATAGCATGTTTTATTTGTGATTGTTGAGAAGGGGTTGAAAAATGGAGAGAGAGAAAGAGGGGGAGGGAGGGAGAAAGAGAGAGAGGGAGGGAGGGGAGGGAGAGAGGGAAGGAAAGAGAGAGAAAGAGAGGGAGGGAAAGAGAGGGAGGGAGGAGGAAAGAGGGAGAGGAGGAGAGAGAGGAGAGAGAGGCAGGGGAGAGACAGGGGAGAGAGAGG
>CM019158.1:10712771-10743135 GCA_009733165.1 Naja naja | reverse complement strand
GGAAGGAAGGAAGGAAAAGAGGAAAAGGAAAGGAAAGGACAGGACAAGACAGGTTCAGAGAAGTCCGACAAGTAGGACAAACAAACACATGAAATTTTGCCCTAAACCGCTCCTTTTAAACGCACATTTCAAAATGTGCCTTCTCTCTTTCATAAATGCATTTTCTTTAGCATTCCTATCTCAAAATCCATTCTCAGGCCCTTCAGTCGACGAACTGCATCTTAAAAACTTTCAGGAAGTGTAAATAACTTCAGATCCTAGTTGTGTTTTTTTTTATTTCAATGTTTTGTTCTTCAATCAATCAATAAATACATCCAGTGCCTTTCCACCTGGCAGTTGGGCCTGCCAATTTCAGCTCCGACACCTGAAAAAAGATGGTCTCCCATATTAGATATTTAAAATTGTTGACTTCTCCCTTCTCCATCACATCCATCGGCCTGGGCAGGCTGCATTTTCAGCCTGTACAGATCGTTGTCCTTCCTGTGTGGTTCAGCCCGGCTTCTAAAAAAATTGATATGCTCTTAATTTATCATCAGTAAAACTGCAGATGGAGTTCAGGCGATAATGCGCTTTTTAGTTTATTAACTGTATTATCAGCCTTACATTTTCCAGCCTGTTCCTTCATCTTTCTTGATTTGTGTTTTTTTTTATCCCCCTCTCGACCGGCGTTTTCCTCCTCTGATGAATTAACTGTCAATTGAAGTTAGCGAGATAAATCAAAATAAATGGGCGCCAGGCACTGTATTGACTTTCTTAGTGCTTGGTTTTGAAAACACACACACACACACACACACACTTCCAGAAAAACCACACCATGGTTCTTTCCACACAAAAGGAGGGACGGCCAAGTAACCCTGTTTCTATTTTCCACCCCTCTCTATCCTACTTACTTTGGAAGGGTGATGGACAGACAGGGTGACTTGGGATTTTTTAAAACCGTAGTTTAGCCTTGTAATGTAGCCGACGTCTTGCATTTTGATTGATTAAATAAAGCAGGTTTAGGAGGAGGTTGTGAATCTGGCAGATAAGCCCGGTGAGGAACAGAGATATTGGGACGATACGGACATCCAGAGCCCATCCGGGCTTACTGTAAAGTTTTGCCCAGGGGATTCTTGCTTTCTTCTGGTGCCCTGGTGCCCGTGATGGTTAGAGTTAGGCTAACCCTAAGTAGGGGTGAGGGATCATTTACAGACTCAGAAATTGGAGCCAAGCTGATTGGGAAAAGAGTAGGAATCGGGGTTTTCAGGACCCGGGAGAGCTCCACAGAAGACAGACTGTGCAAGGATGTTGAAAGTCTAGACATTGTCCTGGACTTTACATGTAGCCTTTTCTAGTGGACTTCTCCTTCTTCTTCTTCTTCTTCTTCTTCTTCTTCTTCTTCTTCTTCTTCTTCTTCTTCCTCTTCCTCTTCTTCTTCTTCTTCTCCTCATTCTTTTCTCCTCATTCTCTTCTCTTCTTCTCCTCCTCCTCCCCCTTCCCATTTTCCTCATTCTTTCTTTCAAGTCTGACTCCAAAATAACAGTGTTGGAAGGGACCTCGGAGATCTTCTACTCCACCCCCTGCTCAGGCAGGAGACCTTACACCATTCCAGATAAATGGCTGTCCAGTCTCTTCTTTAAAAATCCCCAGTCTTGACCCTGGATGACTCCAGATCATCCTGAAGAAACACACTATTGTGAAGATCCAATGGAGACTAAGCAAAATTCACCATTTACAACCTAACCAGCTGCCATAAGCAAAGTACGCTCACAGTGGTTAACCCTAACAATGTGCATATTAGTACAGTGTCACACACCCATTTTATCACGGACAATACAGATTCTTTTGGTTATAAAATTTGAATCTGAAATGCTTGGGTTCTTGGTTAGTTCCCAGAATTAAACTATTGAACACTTGATAGCTTAGAGAAATGAACAACCCAGCTGCCTGGTGAGTTTTTCTCTAGCGTTTCTTTTATCAGATGAATAAAAATTCAGAATTATGCCCTTTTAGGATGATAATCTATAGTTTCTAACTTCATCACAATCGACCCTGCTGGCTGGGGCAACTGGAAAGTACCTTCAAGGGCGGATATATCCACCAATCTAGCATGACTCATTTATGATTGCACCACTGAAGGTCTTGGGTTGAGGAATTTACTGTGTGGACGGTTCATTCCCCCTAGGAGTCCAATTTTAAATATTCTCTAAATATATTTAGAGGGGGGGAAAGTCCAAAAATAGTTAGAACGTCCCTGTCACGGTCTGTTTTCAAAAATAACTTGTTCTCCTGATTTGACTTGGTTAGGGTGGTGAGCATTTTGAAACTTTATTTGAAGAGCACAGCACTTAAAAATGCAGTATTGCAGGCGGACTCTGACACACAGCCAAGAGTTCAATCCTGCCCGACTAAAGGTCAACTCAGTCTTCCATCCTTCCCAGGTCAGTAAAGCCAGGACCCAATAGGCTGACTCTGTAAACCATTTCAGGAAGGCTGTAAAGCACCATTAAGCAGTATATAGGTCTAAGGCAGGGGTCCCCAAACTTGGCAACTTTAAGACTTGTGGACTTCAACTCCCAGCATAGCTGGCTGGAGAATTCTGGGAGTTGAAGTCCACAAGTTGGCAAGTTTGGAGACCAGAGAGGGCTATTGCCAGTGGTGGAATTCAGCCGGTTCGCACCGGTTCAGGAGAACTGGTTGTTAACTTTCTGAGCAGTTTGGTGAACTGGTGGTTGGAAGAAATCATTAGGGTAGAGAACTGGTTGTTCAATTATTTGAATCCCACCACTGGCTATTGCTCTTATTTTGTTTTGGAAATTGGTCACCACTGTGTTTTGTTTTGTTTTTAAATTCTGGAAGTGGATCGAAAGACAGGAATACCTCCCCATTGTTATTCCTGCCCTGAAGGCTGCAGCTCATGAAATAAATGCTAGATAACTTGTAGAAATCCAAGATCAGAGGCCCTCAAAAAAAATAGTTCAAATGAAAAGTCAGTGGTTTATAGTAGCATAAATTTGGGGAAACCAAAGCCCATTTTTGGCAAAACACAGAGGACACAAAGCACCTCCAGAAACTGTGTTGAGCTGCTAAAAATGACTCAATTCTCTCAGCCTATTGTGAAACGGGGGGAAAAAAAACCTTAAAGAAAATCCAGAGGAATCCGACTTTCACCCTTTGGGATCCTCAACCCTATTTAGATCTTTTAGATCTTTTTATGGATTCTTAACCCTATTGAGATCTCTTAGATCTTTGGATGGATTAGGTTTAAATACATACGAATTGGCCATTTCATGTGCGTGTGCCTGAATTCCAAGAATCTCAGGGAACCCTCTTGCAAATTTCATGGTCAGCAAAGAACAGCAATCTGCCAGAATGACTTGTGGTGGCATTAACAGGCCACCATGAACAATGGTATTTATTACTCTCCCTGCGAAATAGGTCTATTTGGAAAACATCTATGCAAAAAGAAAATAGATCCTTGACTCCTTCCTTCCTTCCTTCTTCCTCTCCTCTCCCATTATCCATCCTTCCTTTCCTCTCCATTCTTCCTTCCTTCCTCCCCCTCTCCAACTTCCTTCCTTCCCTCCCTCCCCATTATCCATCCTTCCTTCCTCCCTCCCTTCTTCCTTCCTTCTCCACCCTCCATTCCTTCCTACCTCCTTCCTCCCTCTCTCCCTCCCTCCCTCCTTTCCTCCCTCCCTCCCATCTTTCTCAATTATATTTTGTTTTTTTGGATGATTCACCTCTTTCTCTCTCTCTCTCTCTCTCTCTTAAACCCTTCATTCAAGGCACCAATCATCCCTCACCAATTCTGTAATTATGGCGAGAGAAAACCGAATGCAACTCTAAATTTTCAAGCGTGCATTTTTGGAGGGTGGGAGTGGGGGGGTTGAGGCTGGAAACAGGCAGAATTTGTCAACTCCGAAATGCAGATTGCACGCCATTGACCCAGATCATATCTAGGGTTTTTTTTTTGTGCCTCCCTTGAGCAGTCCTGCTGAGGCAGAGAGAATAAGAAGGGCTCTCCTAGAGCTAAAAGAATTTTGCAAAAAAAAATGGTGTGCTGGAATGGGCAGAGAGAGAGAAAGAGAGAAAGAGAGAGATGGAGGGACAGAGAGAGAGAGGTAAAGCTGTCTCGGCAGTAGGTTAATTGGAGAATGGAATCAGAAGTAAGATAGAAGCCGCCGCTCCGAACAGACAATACGCTTAAAAAAAATAAAAAATAGGAGGACCAGCTGGGATTGTTAGTGAATTAACTGAAGTCAGGAGCCCCTGAATGGAGCTTAGAAGTAAAGGGGAAATGAAGGTTAGGGGTATAATTCAGTCTAAATTAGGTAGGCCATTCACACCGCATAAAGGGAACGCTGGGCGGCTTTTTCTCCGGGAGAAAAATGGGCAGGAAACCTTACTTTGTTTGAATTTGGAGCTGGGGGCCGACTTGAAAGATGTACTTACCTACAGCCAGAAGTTCTCTGAAAAGCACATTATCTCGCATGGATTTCCAGAGATGCCAAAGCAGTCGAACTTACCTGGCGGGACTTTAGAAAGGCAGAGCTGAGAGGTCAACGTTGGTGATCCTTCCTTCCTCCATCTTATATGAACTGATTAAGTAAACAGCCCATCAATCTGTCTGAACTTGAGGTCAACTGTCAGGAACCTCAGCCAGAATTTAGGCAGGGGGCTGGACTAGATGATCCTGCAAGGTTCCCCCAACGCTGTTAATCTGTTAAGATCTGTGAAGGGTTTTATGGGACAGGTTGGACCAGAAGACCTCCAACGTCCCTTTCCAACTTGGCGCTTCTGTTTTTCGAACCAGGGGTGCAAGGCATGGGATGAGTCGAACTCCTGACGGTGGGCAGAGTCAGCCTGCTGTCTGGCGTTCCTACCACTTCGTACGGGGTTCCTGTTGTTGTGCATCAGTGGGAACTGGAGTCTAAACTGGTGCTTCTAGGCACAAGGGAGTGCAGCTTTCTTAGCTGTCTTTTCGTCCCTTTAAAAGAGCCGCAGCCTAAAAGACACGGACGCTTTAATGAGCTGCGGGTGGGTTTTTAATTATTATTTTTTTAGATCAAACCTCCAAAGGTGCACAGGTTCAGAGAAAAGAAAGCAACTTCTAATTTAGTACGAAAGATTCTGATTATTTCTATTTCTGTCTCTATTTCTATTATCATTTGCTTCTCGTTATTCAAGCTACTGCTTATAAGCGCTCTGTGCTTCAGCCTTGTTAGAGACCCCGCGCACTTCACTTTAGGGCTGAGTTCCTCCTCCTGTCTGTGGAGATTCTCAGTCATCCAGCTCACCTTTGTCCCAAGGGTGTTTTTTTTCAGGCAACTGGACAGGTTCTCCTCTTCCTCCTTCCTCTTCCTCCTTCTCTTCCTCTCCTCATTCTCTTCCTTCTTCCTTTCTCCTCCTCCTCTTCCTCTCCTCCTCCTTCCTCCTCCTTCCTCTTCTTCCTCCTCCTCCTTCTCCTCCTCTTCCTTCCTCCTCTTCCTTCTTCCTCCTCCTTCCTCCTCTCCTCCTCTCCTTCTCCTCCTCCTCTTTCTCCTCCTCTTCCTCCTCCTTCTCCTCTCCTCCTCCTCCTCCTCTTCTTCCTCCTCCTCTTCCTCCTCCACTCCTCAAGGTGATTCCCACAGCCCACTCAATGTGCTAAAGATCCCTGCATCCTTTCTCAGGAGTCAGGTCTCGGCACGCAGAGCCTTCTGGGTCAGGTCATAAACAAGGGGACCCTCCCTCCGTCCCTCCCTCTCTTGAGGTGGCCTCTGACAGGATCCCCACCCCTCATCCCCCTTCAATGGCCTCCACTTAAGAGGCGCTTTCTCCCTTCGGGTACCGAAACCAAGTCAGCCCTTTTTGTGCAGGAGGAGGTCAAAATTACACAGCCCAGATAATAATCATGCAGATGAGAAGCCTCTCCGTCCGTCGGCAACACCATCACACTTAACAGGGCACAAACAGCGTCCTCTTTCTCCGGCCCATTCTTCGCTAAAAGCTTCTCCGCAGTGGGCCGAGCGCATGGAACACGGGAGGAAGAAAGAGAGGGGAAGGGCGGGGGTCAGAGTGGAAGGCACACAATGGGATTTTTTTGGGGGGGGTGGGTGGGAGAGAGGCGGGCAGCCCTGGCTCCTAAAAAAGAAGGAAGAAAGCCTTTTTCAAAAAAATTATTTTATTTTATTTTTTTTAATTTGATTAATCCTCACATCCCTTTGGGACTGTCAGATCCAGAGTGACAGGGGGGGAAAAGAAAAGAAAAGAAAGAAAGCCCATCACCGCGTTGTACCTAATCTGGGCTCCTTTTCACCGTCCCCTCCCAGGCCCATCCATGAAGGGCAGCGCCACCATGGACTTCATTCAATGCCAAAGCCAGAGACTGGGAAGCGAGCCAGGCTGCACAATGGCCGAAAGGACAAATTGGATGGGGCCTTTGTTTTAACCATCCACGCGCACCCTCCCTCCCTGCTCTCTATGCCAGCCGTGCCACCACTAAACTCCAGCATTTGTTCCCTCCGTTGCGCTGGGGCTCTGCTCCTCCCTGGAGTAGCTGAAATGCCAGTGTTGGAAGTCGGAGAGGTTCAGAGGTCTCGGGGGGGAGGGCGGGTGGGAGGAGAAGCCAGGAGTTGGGAGATTTTGATACTGAGAAAGAATCTCCCAAGCCATCGATGTCTTAGGGTCTATTCCAGATACTTCTTGTTGTGGCCTGTTGATTCAGCCCCTCCAGCAGCCGAATCAAAGGAGGAGGAGAAGGCATGGGAGTCAGGATCAATAGCAAGGCAACCTGGGAGCTCCGGAAGGGGAAAGAGGGAAGAGAGCTGGAGGAGAGAGGGAGGAGGAGGAGCGGAGCATGGGCCGTCCATCAGCCTTCAGATGGAGAATCAACAGCCCCCAGATCTGGAGGTGGCTGATGAGGAAGAAGAGGAACAGCCAGGTCAGGGGCCTGAAACGCAGATGCACAGAAGGCAGAGGAGAGGAGAGCAGTGGAAATCAATGGGCCGGTCCTTGGGACAGAAGAGCCACTGCTGCTAGTGAAGCCCTACCCTAGCTCTGGGGATAAGAGGCAGGGGGCAGAGATCAATAGATATGGCAGACAACTATTCATCTCCCAGCTGGATGGACAAAGCTTGTGGTGAGAGAGAAAATTTTGCCAGGACTACTGGCGCTCCTAATAAAGGAATCATTGCTTCAACTACAGAGGGTTTGTCATGTTTGGGGAGCTGGCTCAGAACATTTCGATGGAGGAAGAGCGACTCATGTGTGAAGATCCGAGAAAGTCCAGAGGCAGCCATATTTGTGTCCGTTGCAGAACCCTGCTGAGTTGGACAGTCTTGCTGGATTGAAGTTGGGTCCAAAACTAGAGTTCCAAGGAGTAATTTGTCAGCGATCTGAATCTCTGTGTAATTCTCAGCTGTGAATGAGAAGTGTCGATAATAAGCTAGTCATCTAAGACACTCCTGCCCCAAAGAACTGGTAGCAACAAGAAAGGAAGAGGAAGATTGTGCCTCTAGTCCTTCAAGACACCTGTGACTGGTGGAACCTGATGACAAACCTCTTCTAGATTAACAGATTAACAGAGTTGGAAGGGACCTTGTAGGTCATCTAGTCAACCCCCTTCACCCACCCAAACAGGAGATGCTACACCATTTCTGACAGATGGCAGTCCAATCTCTTCTTGAAAGGCTCCAGTGATGAAGCTCCCACAACTTCTGAAGGCAACTTCTGTTCCGTGGATGAAAAGATGAAAGGCCATTGAGGTTGGTCCAACCAGCTCACAAAGATGAGCAATTCTACACTGGGAGAACGGGAGGAGATGGGCTCTCTTCCTCCTCCTCCTCCTCCTCCTCCTCCTCCTCCTCCTCCTCCTCCTCATCTTCCTCTTTTCTTCCCTCCTCCTATTCTTCTCCTGCTTCTGCTTCTTCTGCTTCTTCTTCTGCTTCCTCCTTCTCATTATTCTTTTCTTCTTCTTCTTCTTCTTCTTCTTCTTCTTCTTCTTCTTCTTCTTCTTCTTCTTCTCCTTCTCCTTTTCTTTCTTTCTTTCCTTCTTCTTCTTCTTCTTCTTCTTCTTCTTCTTCTTCTTCTTCTTCTTCTTCTTCTTCTGCTTCCTTCTTCTTCTCTTCTTCTTCTTCTTCTTCTTCTCATTCTTCCTCTTCTTCTTCTTCTTCTTCTTCTTCTTCTTCTTCTTCTTCTTCTTCTTCTTCCTCCTCCTCCTCTTTCTCCTCCTCCTCTCCTCCTCCTCCTCTTCCTCCTAAGTTCTTACACTTAGTTAGGCCCTCTCCACCCACATCACAAACCAACCATATTTCTTCCCTGGGGATCAGCCCAATTCTTCCAGGATTTCTTTCTCTCTTTCTTAGTTTCTTTCTCTTTTTTTGACAGCTTTCTCTGGGCACAAATGAACCCAGCTGTTTCCCAGTTGATGTGTCTTTCAAATGTGTTCACTCGTAAGTCAATTTTATCCCATTTCAACATGTCAGTCGGTGACTGCTTGATTGATTGGCCAGGAAGAAGGAAGGAAGGAAGAAAAAAGGGGGGGGAGGAGAAGAAAGCAATTCCGTGGCCGCCAACACCGAAATGTCTCTGTTTAAGCATACGTCCTTTCAAAATACGTATTTCTAAGTGGCATCCCCCATACCTATTGCTCTGAGCATTGGGTGTGGAAGCTTACTGGAAGAATTGTAGCCAGGGAAGAGAATTGACTGGACTGATTATGTGAGGGTCATCCTGGAATTTGCAGGATCTTCAGATCTTTACTTTTTATTTCTGATTTCCTGGATAACCTGTGGGGTATGTTCAGAACTCATCTATTACTGCAAACCTGTTATTAATATCCTTTGTGGATGGTTATTTGTGTGTGAATCCTGTTGCACCCCAAGTACACATTTGGCTCATGGTCAGAAGAATAACAGAATGACAGAGAGTTGGAAGGGGCCTTGGAGGTCTTCTAGTCCAACCCCCTGTTCGGGCAGGAAGCCCTAAACCGCTTCAGACACAAGATTGCCCAAATTGTTCTTAAAAAACTCCAGTGTTGGAGCACCCACAAGTTATTCAACTGATCAATTGTTCTCACTTTCAGGAATTTTCTCCTTAGTTCCAGATTGCTTCTCTCCTTGGTCAGTTCTCATCCATTGTTTTTTGTCCGGCCCTCAGGTGCTCTGGAGGATAGCTTGACTCCCTCTTCTTTGGGGCAGCCCCTGAGATATTGGAAGGCTGCTCTCCTGTCTCCCCTGGTCCTTCTCTTCCCTAGACTAGCCAGGCCCAGTTCCTGCAACCGTTCTTCATATGTTTTAGCCTCCAGTCCCCTAATCCTCCTGGTTGCTCTTCTCTGCACTCTTTCTAGAGTCTCAACATCTTTTTTACATCATGGCGACCAAAACTGAATGCAGGACTCTAGGTGTGGCCTTACTAAGGCTTTATAAAGTGGTATTAGTACCTCCCCTTGATCTTCATCGTATCCCTCTGTTAATGCAACTTAGCATTAACTTAGCGTTGGCTTCTCTCCCAACGATCGTGAGAAAATTAGGGGCACATCTGGAGTAATTGGGATTTTGGACCGGTTTGGATGAACATTTCCTCCCCCCACTCCCCAATTCCCATTCTGGAACCCCATAGCTATCTCTCCCCCCCCCTCCTCCTTTTTAGGCCTTCTCAATCTCCCCTTCCTTTTCTCTTTCTTTCTGTCCACGTCAGCAACCTCATTAATCAACGTCAACCAGTCGGGGTGGGGTGGGGGGAATACAAGCCAACCGTCTCCTTCCCCACTTTCACACATCCCATTGTTCCTGGGTCAGGAAAGAAAACTCTTTTCAGATGTCGCCCGATATGGCCCACAGCGACGTAGAGACAAGACTGCCAAGCGGGATGAATCCAAGACGGAAGGACTCAAAATGAGAAAAAGTAGAATGAAAAAAAGAGAGAGAGAAAAAGGAAGGAAGAGAGAGAGAGAGAGAGAGAGAGAAGAGAGGCCTTACACTCCCCTCCAATAAATAACTCCCAGCAGTGATAATTTAAATTATTCGTACATTTATGAAAACATCCATTGAAGAAGGACGTGTATGATGGTCTTTGTTTCCCCTCGTGCGCCATTAACCTTTCCTGGAGTTTGGGCAAAGCCGGGGCGGGCTGCACAAAGGCCTTCCTTCTCCACCCCTGGGAAAAAAATGCCTTTGCTCCCATGGAAAGCCAAGCCAGGAGGGGAAGCGAGCAGTTTGGGCAGGCGGATTTAGGGAATGGGATGAGGGGGTTTCACCCTGATGGGCAGCCGCCTGCGGACGGAAGCTTCCCCGCACAAGATCCACAAGGAATACACGAATACATGTATCCATTTCATGTATTTATAACCATGCTTATACCTGTTGTCTAATACTTGCTTGACAAATAAATAAATAAATAAATTGTGCTCCCACACTGGGTGCAGCAAACTCTGACCCCTTTTTAAAAACCTCCAGTGATGGAGAAGGAAGAAGGAAGGAAGGAAGGAAGGAAGGAAGGAAGGAAGGGAGGGAGGGAGGAGGGAGGAAGGAAGGAAGAAGGAAGCAAGGAAGGAAGAAGGAAAGGAGGGAGGAAAGGAAGGAAGGAGGAAAGGAGGGAGGAAAGGACGGAAGGAAGGAAGGAAGGAAAGAAAGAAAAAGAATAGCAGAATAACAGAATAATAGAGTTGGAAGGGACCTTGGAGGTCTTCTAGTCCAACCCCCTGCTTAGGCAGGAAACCCTGCACCACTTCAGACAAAGGGTTGTCTAACATCTTTTCAAAAACTTCCAATGTTGGAGCATTCACAACTTCTGGAGGCAAGCTGATTAATTCCACTGTTTCTAACTGTCAGGAAATTCCTCCGTAGTTCTAGGTTGGTTTCTCTCCTTGTTTGGTTTCCCTCCATTGCTTCTTGTCCTGCCTTCAGGAGCTTTGGAGAATAGCTTGACTCCCTCTTCTTTGGGGCAGCCCCTGAGATGTTGGAAGACTGCTATCGTGTCTCCCCTGGTCCTTCTTTTCATTAAACTAGACAGACCGAATTCCTGCAACCGTTCTTCTTTCACTAGAAATCATCATCTAAACTCGATTCGTCCTCTTTAATACATGCACATCATCATAGGACCTGAAGTAAGGTTCTACATTTAGGCAAGAAAAATTAAATGCACAGGTACAGTATATGTGGTACTTTGCTCAATAGTAGTAACTGTGGGAGGGATCTTGGAGTCCTAGCGAACAGTCACTTAAATGTGAGTCAAAAAAGCCAATGCAGTCCTAGGCTGCATAAACAGAGGGATAGAATCGAGACCAAGTGAAGTGTTAATACCACTTTATAAGGCCCTGGTAAGGCCGCGCTTGGAACACTGCATTCAGTTTTGGTCACCATGATGTAAAAAAGATGTTGAGGCTCTAGAAAGATTGCAGAGAAGAGCAACCAGGAGGATTAGGGGACTGGAGGCTAAAACATATGAAGAACGGTTGCAGGAACTGGGCCTGGCTAGTCTAGAGAAGAGAAGGACCAGGGGAGACAAGAGAGCAGACTTCCAATATCTCAGGGGCTGCCCCAAAGAAGAGGGAGTCAAGCTATCCTCCAGAGCACCTGAGGGCCGGACAAAAAACAATGGATGAGAACTGACCAAGGAGAGAAGCAATCTGGAACTAAGGAAAAAATTCCTGAAAGTGAGAACAATTGATCAGTTGAATAACTTGTGGCTGCTCCAACACTGGAGTTTTTTAAGAACAATTTGGGCAATCTTGTGTCTGAAGCGATTTAGGGCTTCCTGCCTGAGCAGGGGGTTCGACTAGAAGACCTCCAAGGCTCCTTCCAACTCTCTGTCATTCTGTTATCCTTCTGACCATGAGCCAAATGTGTACTTCGGGTGCAACAGGATTCACACACAAATAACCATCCACAAAGGATATTAATAGCAGGTTTGCAGTAATAGACGAGGTTTGAACGTACCCCATAGGTTATCTAAGAAATCAGAAATAAACAGTAGAGATCTAGGGATCTTGCAAATTCCAGGATGACCCTCACATAATCAGTCCCATGAATTCTGAGGATAAAATAGGTGGAAACTCATCAAGGAGAGAAGCAACTTAGAACTAAGGAGAAACTTCCTGACTGTCAGAACAATTCATCAGAGGAACAATTTGCCTCCAGAAACACTGGAAGTTTTTAAAAAGATGTCTGAAGCGGTACAAGGGTTTCCTGCCTTGGCGGGGGTTGGACTAGAAGACCTCCCAGGTCCCTTCCAACTCTTCCATTCTATATATTCTAAGTCTTGTGGCTTCTTGAACATCCTTCTCTTCACATCAGGATGGATTTCCCCTCCAGGAGAGGAACGCAATAACTTCCTTTGTCTCCCTTCCTCTCGCCTTTGCCCATAGAAGGCAAATATCACGATCGTCCAGTGAGCGATGGGGCCACCTTTGGCCTTCGCTTCTCCTCCTACCCGAACGCCCATCTGGGCCCGCAGCCAGATGCCCGAGAGGACATTTGAGTCATCCATCACCTCCTGTCCAATATCTCCACCGACCTCCTTCCGCGTCGCCTTCTTCTCGCTTCTTGACTCCTCGTCCTAACTTTCTTGGACAAAAACACCTCTTGTGTCCCAAGAGAATCCTTCCTTCCACCACCATCTCGCCACCACCAGCACACGCAAAGAGCCAACTGGCCAGTGGTCAAAGGTGACGTAGATGCCACCACCAGGAGTGTCCTGTCTCCTCCCCCCCCTCCCTGCACTCAGCTTTTTCTCCTCCGCGTGGGACAAGCCGGCTTCATTCCAATTTCAGGCTCGCAGCAAAAAAAAGAAAAAGAGAAGGGAATATTCTTCTCTGGGGGAATAAATAAACAACGATGATTGTCGTCTCATTTCTGGAGCTGGCGGACTTTTGGACGGAAGCCTAAAACTTCTCCGTATCTCTTTGTCGCCCATGGGTTTTTTTTGGCCAGCTCATTCTTTTCGTTCCTGCATCCATTTCTCTTCCTTCAAAATTGCTCGCCCGACTCCAAGAATGTATTAACAGATAACAGATAATCAGAGTTGGAAGGGGACCTTGTAGGTCATCTAGTCCAACCCCCCGCCCAAGCGGGAGGCCCTACACCATTTCTGACCAATGGCAGCTCAGTCTCTTCTTGAAAGCCTCCAGGGATGAAGCTGCCACAACTTCTGAAGGCAACTTCTCTTCCACTGGTTAATCATTCTAACTGTCAGAGAGTTTCTCCTTATTTCCAGGTTGAATATCTCCTTGGTCAGTTTCCATCCACTGCCTGGCCTTCGGGTGCTTTAGAAAATAGCTTGACCCCTTCCTCCTCTCTGTGGCAGCCCCTCAAATATTGGAAGACTGCTCTCCTGTCTCCCCTGGTCCTTCTCTTCACTATTATTCAGGATGTCTCTTAAATATCTTTTTTCCCCACTTCCTGGAATGCCAGCGCTGGTGGATTTATTTAGCTTCCTCAATTTCCAGCCAATCCAGAATTTGCCACGTTGGCTGGGAGTTTGACACACCTGGAAGACTTCAAGTTGGAAGATGGATTTCAGGGAATGCAATGAAATAATTGCATGGAAAAAGAATCAATGGTTTTCCTCCCAGGAAGGACCATTCATGCTTTATTGACTTGGCAGCCAAACTTGATCTGTTTCTGAGGACGCCCTGATTCACTTACGGACTATCTTCCTGTTAACTTACCTGAGGAGTTTGCAAATAAAGATCCTTTTAGAACCTTGGAGAGATCCATATTCGTGGAACCGCCTCTATTTTTCTCCCACAATTTCCTGACACTGGGATGACTTGCTTCCAGAAGTTGAGGGTGCTCCATCACCGGAGATCTTCAAGAAGAGACTGGACAGCCGTTTGTCTGAAATGGTCTAGGGCCTCCTGCTCAAGCAGGGGTTGGACTAGAAGACCTCCCAGGTCCCTTCCAGCTCTATTCTGATTGATTGTAGATGGATTGCTTGAGGAGGAGGAAGAGAGAGTTCCTATTATCTTTAGAAACTTTGAAATAAAAGGCAGGGCTGCAATTAATAGGAGAGAAGGCTGATTAAAGTTATGAATGAATGAATGAATGAATGAATGAATGAATGAATGAATGAATTCTTTAGTGGCCAAGTGTGATTAGACACACAAGGAAGTTGTCTCGATGCCTATGCTCTCAGTGCACATAAAAAGAAAAGATACAAGGGGAAAAAAAGTTAGAGAAACTGAAAAGCTTGTCCCTCTGCAAAATGTAAAATGGAGTCGAGCATTTCTTGCGCAAATGGGCGCGTGTGCGTGTCACCTATGCACCCCTTCCCCCACCCAAACCACCATCACCCCACAATGCAAACCCCCCTTCAGTAAATCTGCATTCTCTCTCTCTCTCTCTCTCTCTCTCTCTCTCTCACACTCTCTCTCTCCACCCCGCGTTTTGATTCCCAATTAGCCCAGATGAACCCGACAGATCATTGGCGGCAGCTGGACAGGCCCCGACGTCTCAATCCGAAAATTGTCAGCTCCATTGAAAGGAACGGCTTCACACTGTGACAGAGAGGCCAGGGCTGTTTTATTTTTTATTTTAATTTATTTTAAAAAAAGAAGAAGAAGTTTGGGGCACCGGGCCCAGAAAACAAGATTGACTGGCTGTGCTGCAAAATTACCGCCGTGCCAACCAGGGATGGCTGGACCAGCCAGGGGGAGAGGGGAAGAAGAAGTGGGCCCGGGGTCCCCACCCTGGGAATGCCAGTGGGGTGAATTCAAAAGCTCTGGTTGATGGTTGTCTACCCAAAGGGGCAAAGACCCTCCACCTTGGGGAAGGATAAAAGATTGTTTGTTTGTTTGTTTGTTTGTTTGTTCGTTCATTCATTGATTTGATTTGATTTGATTTGATTTGATTTGATTTGATTTGTCAAATGCTTATAATATCATAGAAATAAGAATAAACATAAGTATAAATACATAAAATAGGCTGAAAAACAGCTTCTATCCCAGGGCAGTAGCTCTGTTGAATTCTACTGTATAGTGCAGTGTTGGTGCAGTGTCGGGGGTTTTCAGTTCAATGTGTGGAGTGTGAAGGTTGTGTGTTTGTGTTGATTTTCATGGTCATGATGTGCACTGAAGTTGGTGTTTGAGTTCATTGTATGAGATGCAATGACCATAAAGTAAACTGAATAGGTACAGATAAATGGGGACAATAGGACAGGGACGGTAGGCACGATGGTGCGCTTATGCACACCCCTTACAGACCTCTTAGGAATGGGGTGAGGTCAATAATGGATAGTTTGAGGGTAAAGGAGTGGGGGTTAGAGGATGTAACAACAGAGTCAAGTAGTGCATTCCAGGCATTGACCACTCTGTTGCTGAAGTCGTACTTTCTGCAATTGAGTTGGAGTGGTTTACATTTAGTTTATATCTGTTGTGTGCTCTTGTGATGTTGTGGTTAAAGCTGAAATAGTCATTAACTGGTAAGACATTATAACAGATAATTTTATGTACTATGCTTAAGTCCAATCTTAGCCGCATAGTTCAAGGTTGCCTAAGCCTAGAATAGAATAGAGTAGAGTAGAATAGAGTAGAATAGAAAATAGAATATAATAGAAATAGAAATAGAATAGAATATATGGAAATAATAGAATACAATAAGAAAAAGAATAGAGATAGAAATAGAAATAGGAATAGGAATAGGAATAGAATAGAATAGAATAGAATAGAATAGGAACTGAATTCTTTATTGGCCAAGTGTGATTGGACACACAAAGAATTTGTCTCTCAGTGTACATAAAAGAAAATCTCAAGTCTGGTGGTTGTAGGGTCCTGTAAACTCACCCACCCCTCCATCTCTGGCTTTCCATGAATGCCGTTGGCGCCTGCCTTTAGCATGCCGGTCACATTTCCAAGTTCTTTCCAGGGAAAACTTCAGAAAATCCTCTTTTTAAAACAAAAAACAAAAACCAGAGGCACGTCCCCTTCCCCTCTTTTCCCGTCTGGAGTTCTTTTTTTTTTTTCCTTTCTTTTTTGGTGGTGGGAGGACATGGGGAGGAAGGGGGCGAGACCCCAGAGAAATGGGTTCGAAGGCAAGGGGATCAGCCAGCAGGCATCCCGGGGGAGACGATGAGGGCAAAGAAACACAGGAATTGGCTGGAGCAAGAAGGGACTTCCGAAAATAACTGGGATGCCTTAGCAATTCCACATCCGGACACTCTTCCAAAAGGAAGGAGAAGCAATGCCCTCCTTCCCTCCCTCCCTCCCTCCCTCCCTCTCTCGCTCGCCTGCTCGCTCTCCCTCCCACCCTCTCTTTTCTCTCTCCCTCCCTCTCTCTATCCCTTTCTCTCTCTATCCCTCCCTCCCTTCCTCTCTCTCTTCTCTTTCTCTCATCCTCCCTTCCTCCCTCTCTCTATCGCCCCCTCTCTCTCCATAGATATGATGTGATAGGTAGATAGGTAGGTGGGTAGGTAGGTAGATAGAGAGAGAGATGGATGGATGGATGGATGGATGGATGGATGGATGGATGGATGGATAGATGCATAAATGGATGGATGGATGGATGGACGGATGGATGGACAGATGGACAGACAGACAGACAGACAGATGAAAGATAGATAAACAGAGAGACAGACGGATAGAGATAGATAGATAGATAGATAGATAGATAGATAGATAGATAGATAGATAGATAGGACACAGTAGATAAATACAGCAGACAGACAGACAATACACTAGACGGACAGACAGAGACAGACAGGCTGAGTGTCACAAGAGAACCAATTCTGGGAAATACAACCACCTGCCTTAATGAAAGAATCCAATCCAATCTTGGATCCCTCCTCGGAGCTGGTGAAAATTCAAAGTGATCACCCTCCATCACTCATCTATGTCTCTCAAATAGATAATCAATTTCCGGGAAAGCATCCATAATCCTATCCTGACATTTATGGCTTTCTGGTTGGCTTCTCTTTGGGGGGCGAAGGGAGTGAGTGGGGCCGAGATGAATGGCTCTCCCGTCGCCAAAGACAATTAAATGGGGTCCCAGTAAGAGATTTAATACCATAGAAATAAATATATTTTTATTTTTATTTACTTATTTGAAGCCGTCCAGGCCATTCATAATTGAAGAAGAGTGTATAGGAAAGTCCGAAGGGATATAAATAAGATCCTTGCCCACTTGAGTAAATGCGGATGTCAAGACAGGTCGAAAAGATTCCAGAATTGACCAAGATGGGCCTGGATTTGATCTCTGCAGGAAATCCTGGATTTTCCTGTGGACTGCTGGCCAAATTCAGGTGGAAAACATTTCAGAAATGAGAAACTGAGGGCAAGAAGGGGGGGGGAAACAACAACAACCCACAAAGCACTGATTTTAAATTTGAAGTAAGCTGCTACCGGTTCACCCAAACTGGAGCAAACCGATAGCAACTTGCCCCTGAACATAATCCTCGCTGCTGTTACAACATGTAATATCAAATACGTAACTTTTCTTGTCTAATTTTTTTCTGACATTATACCTGTGATGACCCGGAGTGTAACACAAACGTAACAAAATCCAAAACGTAAATAAATGTCCTTTAATGCCTCCAACTTGGCCCCACTGTTCAATAATACTCAGTTGGAGATAAAACGTGCTCAAAAATAGTCTTTAAAAGAAAGCAATACAGTCTGAACTTAATGAGCAGACAGAGGTGAAATAAAAAACCAAAACAAACTACAATGAAGGCATCTCCACAACGGACCAGGATAAGTAATTACCAACTTCAAGGAGATAGCAAGGCACAGTCTGTTGGAAGGATGCCAACCAAGATAACTTCAGCCCAAAATAAAACACGCTTTGCTTGTGCCAACGCTGTGCTTTAATCGTCTCTCTTATATACTATTCTCCCCAACTGCAACCAATGAAGGGGATCATGGCCACTTCCTCTCTCGTAAGCCAAATTGTTTCCTTCTACATTCCTCCCTGTGTGTCCTAGGATGGAGAGATGCCAAACTCAGAGAGGAACGACAGACTAGTGATATTTCCACGCTTAGTTTCCAGCACTGGCCCCTACACATGTCCGTCCTTTTAACCAGTTCTCACACCTGCAGCCCATGAAGGGGATCAAGGCCCTTTCCTCTCTCGTAGACCACGCCATTCACGTCTCTCCCTTATCCTCTCCTCCCTGTGTGCCCTAGGATGGAGAGGGGATGGACCGGGGACCTCCTCTGACTGCCCAGCCAGCCTCTGCCCTTCCCCAGTCTCGTCCACAACCTCCGGAGCCACACCTCCACTCCCTGTCGGCTGTTCCTCCTCTCCCTCAGAGTCCGACTCTAACAAGGGCATGACAATACCTAATAAAAACAATTCAGGTTTAAAATCTATGTGTTTCCCTATCATCTTTTCTAGCTACCTGTGTATCTTTGCCCATTTTTTTTATTTTTTATTTTTAATTTTTGCTTTAACACAAGTCCCAATATTTACATTCTTGTGTGGTTTACTAACCAAGCCGTGTTGAATAAGTCAGGTGTTCATGTATCTTATAACTAAGCCACAGAAACTCCACTGGTGTTCCCATTTTGCTGTAGGTACATTAAAAAAAAACAGCTAGAGGTTTTTGTGTGTTGCGCAGAGACAGAAAAAGAGATAACTGCATGATAGATTTCTGTTTTCTTAACCCAAGAGATTTTTCCCCCTTCCTTTTCACCAACACTAAGCATTAAAAAAACATCTTTCATCCCTGGCGCAGTTTAGACACCAGGCCGCTAAATTACAACTATGCGGACACTTTGGGGGTTTGGTCCCAAAACCAGCCCTTTCCTATTGGAGTGATTGCTTTATTTGTTTTGGACTACAACTCCCAGCATCTCTGACCGCAGGCCATTTTGGCCGATGCCCTTTAGAAGATCTTGGGGGCAAGCCAGGAACTGTGAATGTTGGCGATGAGCAGAGGCTGCCGTAGTTATTCCACTAGTTAACATACAGATGTGTTTTATTATCATCAGATCTTGCAACCTTGAGAAATCCAGCTCCTTAAAGGCTCAGGTTCTTGCAAAGTGTTTACAGAAAAAGTTTGTTTGTTTGTTTGTTCATTTATATATATATACATATACATGTATATAACGTGCAAAGTATTTAGAGAAAGCTTTTGTTTGTTTGTTTTATATATATGTGTGTGTGTGTGTGTATGTATGTATGTGTGTGTGTGTGTATATATATATATATATATATATATATATATATATATATATAACAAAAGCTTTCTCTAAACACTTTGCAATTTTTATATATATATATTTGTTTTCGTAGATTTTCACGGGTAAAGGTATGTAGGTCTTGGTGTATTGGTCTTGTCCGTGTAAGATTGAGAATACCTTGGCGCGTTTTGAGATCCCACTGCCATCTTCAGACTGGTGTCTTCGGCTTTGTGCTTCTGCCAGCAAAGCGTGATCTGAGCTGCCTTCTCTCTATAGAGAGAAGCACAAAGCCGAAGACACCAGCCTGAAGATGGTGAGTGGGATCTCATTGAAACGTCGCCAAGGTATTCTCAATCTTACACGGGACAAGACCCAAATACACCATGACCTACATACCTTTACCCGTGAAAATCTACGAAATCATATATATGTATGTATATATGTATATATGTATATATATTACAACCACTATTACACACTTCTCCCAGAAGAACGAAGCTGAAGACACCAGCCTGAAGATGACGGATGAGATTTCATCGAAACGTTGCCCAGATACTTCCAATTTTACGTGGGAGAAAACCCGAATGACCAAAGACATCTATATCTATATCTATATCTATATCTATATCTATATCTATATCTATATCTATATCTATATCTATATCTACCTATCTACCTACCTACCTATCTATCTATCTATCTGCCTCAGAACACTCTGTAAATTGCGGAAGGGTGGAAAAACCCTTTGCATAAACATTTCTTTATCTATAAAATTTCTGCCAGAAAACTGGTAGACTTACCCCACCCATACACACACAAGACAAGAGGGTTGTTCCTGCTTTACAACCTTTCTGCCACCATCAGTAAGCGAATCATTACGGTTGTTAAGTTGGTCACAGGGTGGTTAAATGGATCTGGTTACCTCATTGACTTTGCTGGTTGGAAAAAAAAATCACAACAGCTGCAGCCGTCGTAAATACGAGTCAGTTGCCAAGCATCCAATTTTTTTAAAAAAATATTTATACTTTTTTTTTTCTTTGAAATACATAAGTGCTTAATAAAACAGTGGATTGTCTGGATCAATTTAGTTATACAATGTCATAAAAATAGTACCAGTAAGCCCAGAGAGAGAAATATCTGCCTCTAAACTAGGATTGAACTCACAGCCTCCCGATTGTGTGATTGTGATTGTTAGAATGATACAAACGTAATAATAATAATAATAATCCATAATCCACAATCCACAATCCATAATCCATAATCCATTATAATAGTCCATAAAATCCAGCATAGTTATCTCATTTGCTGTGTACACTGTCGTTTTTGTGTCAAATAATAATAGTAATAATAATAATGGTAATAGTAACAACTGTAATAATAATACTAATATTTACTTATGTATAATACAACTTCTTGCCTCCTGTACTTATACATATCAGTAATCTTTCATCTTCTAATTTCTACCTCTTTTATCGAACTATTGATAAAACAAATCCCATGTTGCCAAATATTCTCCAAGCGTCCAAATTTGGATCACATGACCATCGGAATGTTGCGACGGTCTTGTGAAAAACGGATGCAACTCATTTTTTTTTCTCATGCCGTCATAATAATTCAAACAGTCACTAAACGAAGTTGTAAGTCAAAGACTTCCCGCATCTCCCACTGGATGCAATTTTTTTTCCCCCAAGCACTTTCTCTAATTTTTAGGACCTGTAGGCTTCAACTTCCCAGCCTTCCATTAGAATTTGTGCAATTTTGAGACATGTGGACTTCAATTCCCAGAATTCCCCAGCCGCCATGCTGGCGCCATGCTGGCTGGGGAATTCTGGAAGTCCACACGCCTTAAAGTTGCCAAGCTTAAAAGACCCTGATCCATCCATTTACGCTTGATTTCTTGAATTGCAAGCTTCAACACCCCGATGATTTAAGCAAAAAATAATAATAAATTCAAAATTCTAGCTTTTCACCATATGTTGGTTTGGTTCAATAAAACGTTTAAATTCTATAACTTCTGCCTTGAGTTTTCTCAGCATAAATAGGGTTGACCTTTAGCAATATGTCTACTTGGAGAAGTCTTAAATGTGTTTAGAAAGGCATAGGGGAAAATATCACATTTTGAACAAATATTGTGACTGCCTTTGAAAAAAAGAATAACTTGCAGTTATGAAATTAAAAAAAAAACATGTTAGGATTGACACTTCGCTAAATGGCTAAATTCACTTGTGAAATATCTTGGATATAATCCTTTCCTTTCCCCCCTGTTATTGTTGTATTGTTTTAATTTAGAACGATGACCATTGGTGTGTCTGTTCACACCAGTGTGTTAAAATAAATAATCTAAAATCACCAGGATGCCCCAACAGTCACAAGTGTAAGAAATGGGCATAAATCACATTTTCCAGTGCTGTCGTAACTTTGAACAGTCACTAAATGAACTGTTGTAAGTTGAGGATTACCTGTATGTGCTTTTTATTTTATTTATTATTATTTATGATTTTATTCATTTTATTTATTTTTATTTCTCTTCCTATCCGGTTGGAAATCCGGCTTCGCTGTATGTTTTGGTTCCTATTGCGCGCAGATCTTGCCGCTGCCACATCTTACTGATAAAATCGCACCCAAAAGAGTGAATTCGAACCCACTACCATGGGATGGGCTTCTCATCAGATTGCATAAGGAATCCCAAAAATTTAGACTGGGATTGGAGAAAACACAAGGGCAAGATGGATTTTAGACAGTTGGATGATGTTTCACGTAAAGTAAGCAAGCACACTACAGGCCACCCCTGAGCAGCACCCATTTTACTAGAGGGAGTGTGCAATACAACAGGACATGCATCTCAGGAACAACAGAGATGATTCCTAGAGTGGCAACGTGAGACATGAAAGAACTACAATAGAGAGGAATGATAGAGCTCAGGTAGACATAACCAGGAATGGGATTCTGCCGGTTCAGACCGGTTTGGGTGAAGCGTGCGCTCACCGAACCGGTTGTTACACTGGTTGAATCGCACCACTCGGCATAACACCTGCAACAGCTGGAAAGCATTATGGGCTTGTTGTGTTGTAGTTTTGGACGTTAACTATTTTGTTTGTTCAATTGCTTAGTTCTTTTGGAATGACTTCTGGGGGGGGAGGGAAACTACTGAAGAAGAGGGGTGGGGCTCAGCTTTAGTTTCAGACAAACAAACAAGATTTTATTCCCCACCCACCCACCCACCAACCCCCTTTTAGTTTGGCACCTTAAAAGCAGAACCAATTTTGCTTTCCAGCCCCTTGCGGCCGGCAACTAAGATTTGGGGTTGCAGAACTGGGGGCCCTGCCAATTTCCCTTTTATTATGTTTGGAGGTTTTATATTAGCGAGAACTTTCCTTGGTGGCGAGTCCAAAATCTGTGGCCATTTGGCTGCCTTGGGATAAATGGTTATTTCTTTTGGATGCCTGCGTTCCCCCCAGACCCCCCCTCCTCCAAAAATGTACTTCAATAAACCCTCTTCGAGAGCGTAAAGAAATTTCTCTGGCTGCGTTGTGTGAACATTTCTGGGGTCCGTGATTTATGGGTCAGGAGAAGTGCTTCTTGGCAACGGGGGGAAAAGGAAGTCAAATCAGGGAGATCTCGCAGTAAATACACAGAGCTGGCTTTTTCTGTGAAAGCTGCGTTTGGGAGAAAAAAAGAGGGAACTGCACATTTTCAGCGGGTTTCTGATACGAAGGATAATCAGAGGAGACAGTTTAAAAAAAAAAAAACCAGACTTGCGCTTGCAAACTTGGAAAACTTTTAATTCCTTGATCCCCCCGTGTTTAAACGCAGATTGTTGGTTTGTCCTGTCATTTCTAAAAACGAATTCATGGCTGGGAAGAGGAGAGGAAAGTGATTGTTCAGAGTTTGGCTGAATCCAAACCTTGGTGGCCCGTGGCCTCTTAAGAGCTGCAGCCTTGCGTAGGATGAAATCATAGAGGCAGAATCGTCATGCTGGGTTATGTCCTTTCCTTTCCATTCCCTCTTCCTTCTTCCCTTCCCTCTTCCTTTCCTTTCTTCCCTTCCCTCTTCCTCTTTCCTCTCTTCCCTTCTCTCTTCCTTCTTTCCTTTCCTTTCCTTTCCTTTCCTTTCCTTTCCTTTCCTTTCCTTTCCTTTCCTCTTCTTCCTTTCCTTTCCTTTCCTTCCTTCCCTCTTCCTCCTTTCCTTCATTTATTTCCTTTCATTTCCATGTTCATTTTCAAACATTTTCAAGCTATATTCTGTTCCTGACAAACAAACAAACAAACATGACAAACAAACCGTCATAATATTTCAAACGCAAACATTTTCGGCTTAACAAACATTCCTCTTTGGATGCTTAAACAAACAAATATTTTCCTTTGTTTCAACAAACAACCATTTATATTTCATTCCATTCCATCATTCATTTCTCTTCCTAATATCTCATTTTTCATTAAACAAATTTTCACGCTTTTCCACTTTCAAACTTTTCATATTCCCCTATTCTTCATTCCATTCCATTTTCATTCATTTCCATTCCTATCAATATTCATTTTCCGGCTTTTCATTTCTTTTCCCAGCTATATTATTTCATTATTCATCATCCTCTCTTCGCTATCATTCAACCAAAACTAGGTTTCGTTTATTTCATTTCATGCCTATTCCCATTTCTTCCTTCTTCCATATTTCATTCTAACCATTCTGTTTTCATCTTCATCGTTCCTTTTTCTCTCCTTCCCTTCCTTCCTTCATCCTTCCCCTCTTTCACCTTCTCCTCTTCTTCCCCATTTTCTCCTCCTTCCTTTGTCCTTCCTGATTTCAATCCTCAATCATTTGGTTCCCATTAACCTTCATTTAATGCAGAGATGAAAACGAGCTGTGAGAATGAAGGGTGGGATGCTAGCCGCCCCTTGTGAATACCACATTCCCCTCCCTAACAAGGAGAGGATGTCAGATTGAAAAGTGACAACCACGGGATCTGGTATCCGTTTCCCTTCCTATCAGAATGTCTTTTGCTCTCCTAAACCCTGCCCTGCACAACTGAATCCGCCCCAACACTCTTGATCCCCAAGATTGTCAGTTTGCTTTTGCATTAGCCTGCACGCACCTAGCTCGCCCATAAACCAGCATTAAACTACGGCTTAGCACCCCCTGCGAACCCAGCCGTTCTTTCAGTCCTAAAAAAAGATTATACGATCCATCTGTCCCGGGCTGCTTAACCTGCCTTGGCCCAGTTTATCCTGCATGATTTATGGCTGTCTGGAGATCTAAAAGGGAACCGGTCCCAGTTCATTGCTCTTTTCTCTTCGTTCCCTTTGGCTGCTGAGGTGCCAGTTGTAATAAATCACCCATCTATAATATCCTGCTTTGCTTCTTCTTTCTTTTTTTCTCCCCCCCCCCCCAGCTTGCAGTGTTACCCCCATTTAGTTGGACTGATTTCTGAATAATTTTATGGCATCTGATGGAAAACCCTGCGTTTGGAACCCAGGGGGAGAAACAAAATAAAACACAAAAACCCTTAGCTACAGCCTCATAATAAAACAGTCCAAGAAAATTGTCCTTTAGCAATGACGGCTTCACAAAACGCCAACTGTGACTGGTCCAGAATTGAGATAATAATTTTTTGCAATAACCTCACATTCAGGCATGGTTAGCTTCCCATCAAAGTTCCTTAGCAGTTTTCCTTACACAATGTGGAAGTGATAATAAGTCGTCTTTCTTGGCTTCTGTTGTTGTTGTTGTTGTTGTTATTATTATTGTTATTACAGTTGTATCATTCTAACAATCACAACCACACAATTGGGAAGCTGTGAGTTCGATCCTAGCTTAGAGGCAGATATTTCTCTCTCTGGGCACAATATATCTGCTGAACAAAACTCCACACTGGCGACAGGAAGAGCATCCAGCCATTCAATGCTCTGCTAGCTCCATTCAGTTGCCCAGACTCTCCACTCCGCAAGGGATTATGAGGTCATTATAAGAAGATGATGATGATGTCAACTCAGAAAATATTTCTATGGTCTTTTTAGAGTTGCCAACAGAAAGGGAGGGGGGGAAAGGGGTTTGAAAGAGCCATGCGGCAGCTTGGAAATCAAAAGTGCATTTCATAAATAGTTTTCAAAGATAATAACCAAGTGACTGAAGTTTCTGCCATGCATAATTCTCACTGGATAGCACGATTGATGACTCTTGGCTATGGATGTGTCCCATTGGAGAATATGAATTACGATACACCCGGTGGGTGGGGAAAACCAGGGTCAAGGGTGACCATGAATTATGTGTCTTGGCGTCGGCTACTATTCTATTCTATTCTATTCTATTCTATTCTATTCTATTCTATTCTATTCTATTCCAAGGGTCTTCAAACTTGGCAAGTTTAACTTTGGGACCTAGCAGCCAGAATTCCTCAGCTAACATGACTGGAGGAGGAATTCTGGGAGACGAAGTCCACAAGTCTTAAAGCTGTCAAGTTTGAAGACCCCTCCTGCTTTATACTTTATACCCATCGTCCACGGCTCCAAGACAGATAATTCTCACCCACCCAAATTCTTCGCCCCACCGATCTCCTGGAATTCCTCCTGCATCAGGATATAAAAAAAAGAAAGGAAGGAAGAAAAAGAGAGAGAGAGAGTAGGTAGAATTTGCCACCCACTTGCCTGGCGGAGGGAGTAAAATATTGCCTTCCCCCCAAACATAATATTATCATCCCAAGCATAACATTATCCAATTGTGCCAGAGATTGTTTCAACAGCTCTTAAAAGCAAACTCACCTGACACTCCCCTTCCATCTGTTGTGAGAAAACAACCTTTTTCCCCCGTCTTTTTCTTCGAAAGAGAAAGAAAGAAAGAGAGAAGCAATTATAGGCTTCTAAGGGAAGGTTAATCCACTCGGTCGCTGTGTTAACCTTTCTCCGGATTGAATATTGGCAGCGTGCCGGAGTCCCCCAAAACGGAAAGAAATGAGGGCCACGGTTGCATTTCTCACCATCGCATCTCCCCGTTCTTTGCTTCTTTCATATCTTGCTTGGAGTCCCTTCCCAAAAAATCTTTACAAACTGTGTCTTCTGAAAAAATAACAGGTATAGCCCTCGAACTTACGACAGTTCGCTTAGTGATCATGTGAAGTTCGAAGAAAAAAAGCGACTTATGGCCATTTTTCACACTTACAGCTGTGGCAGCATCCCCCCGTGGTCACAACGACTTACATTCAGATTGTGATGACCCAGGGTGGGATACAAAAACAACACAGGCACAAAAACAGGTGAAGTCTCTTTAATTCCTTCAACTTGGCTTCAAAGCTCCAAATATCCTTGACTGGAGACAAAAAATTCCCCCACAAACAGTTGCAAAAAGGAGGAAATGCTGTTTAAGCTAAAAATGCCTATAAATTATAAAGAGTAAAAACAACACAAACCACACTGAAGCAATTAAGGGAACCAGGCAAGATAAGGGCTTGAAGACTCCACAGATATCGGAACACACACTGGGAAGGACGCCAAACTCAGAGAGGAATGACAGACTAGAGATATTTCCACACTTTGTTTCCAGCACTGGGCTCGCATGTCATGTCCTTTTAACCAGTTCTCACAGCTGCAGCCCGTGAAGGGGATCAAGGCCCTTTCCTCCCACATAGACCACACCATTCACATTTCTTATCCTCTCTTCCTCTGTCCTAGGATGAAGAGGGGATGGGCCTGGGTCCTCCTCTGACTGCCCAGCTGGCCTGTGCCCTTCCCCAGCCTCCTCCACAACCTCCGGAGCCACACTCCCACTCCCTGTCAGCTGTTCCTCCTCTCCCTTGGAGTCAGTCTCCAACAGGGGCATGACACAGGTGCTTGACAAGTGTTTCATATTTATGATGGTTGAAGTGTCCCCTTTTGCAACTGTCGGACAAGCAAAGTCAATGGGGAAGCTAACTGAGCTTTGGTGCAATGATTCACTTAACAACAGGGGCAAAAACGGTGGTGAAATGGACGCCATTTGCTTAACGGACTCCTTCAGCAGCAGAACATTTAGGCTCCATTGCAGCCATAAGTTGAGGACTTACCTGTAACGCAGAAGTTTGAGCCACTAACTTGTGAAGCGTTTTAGCTAATCTCAATCTTTAAAAATCTCAATTTATCTTTTCGATCTTCCTTTCTGCTGTAAAGTTTTAAAACTTCCCTGGCTGCTTGTTCTTCCCAGGATTTAAAAAATAAACCAAACACACTAAGTTTTACTAGGATTTTCCTCCTGGGATTAAACAGAAGGAGGAAAAACCAGGGAGGCTGTGTGAGATAGCTGTAAAAATAATAATTTGGCACCCCCCACCTTCTCCAAATCTCTCTCTGATCGAAATGCCTCGGGGAAAATTCTCATTTATTATTATTATTATTTCAATCGGTCAGCCCAAGAACGGAGCAAGGGGGTTTATTTTTAGTAGACCAGCAAAAGTTTTATCTTTTCCCCTTTGCTGGGACTTTTCAAAGTGACAGATGGCTGACGATTTGATTTGTGTCACTCTCCGGATGCCGCTTGCTTGATCCGGCAAAGGGGAGTCGATTCATTAGGCTGCCTGGACAGGCCTAGTCAGACCTTGTGAGAGAGAGGTGGGGTTGTTTTTTTTTTTTGGCTGGTGGGTATCAATCTGACACTCTCCATCTTTTCTGTCAAGGTACCAAGCCAGATTAAGTTGTCAGACAATTTAGAAGGAAAAGAAAAAGTGGGGGGGGAAACCAGCCTGGGAAATACCGAATAACAAGAGTTGGAAGGGACCTTGGAGGTCTTCTAGTCCAACCCCCTGCTCAAGCAGAAGACCCTCTACCAGTGGTGGCTAACCTTTTTGGGCTCCTGTGCCAAAAACTGTGCCGCGTCTTCTTGGCGCTACGGCACCCAGAAGGCAATCGCGTCGCAGCTGCCCCTCGCCTTGCATAATCCCCATCCCCACCCCCTTACCTGCACTGCAACTCCCAGCTGATTTTTGGCCCATTTCAGGCCTTTTCTGGCCTCCCAGAGGCTTGAGGAAAACTTCTGCAGCCTTTGCAGGGCGAAAAATGGGCCCATTTGTCACTTCATTATTTCTGGAAATACAGGAAGTGATAGACAGGCAGCCACTTCCGACCTGCAAAGGCTTTCCTAACCTCTGGGAGGCCAATCAGGTGGTGAGGTCTTGCGCTCTTCAGGTGAGGTAAGCGTTGCCTCTTGCTCGTGCCCGGCACAAATGGCTCTGCGTGCCACCTGTGCTGCAGTGCCATGGGTTGCCATCATACCCTATACCATTCCTGTCCCAGTCTCTTCTTGAAAGCCTCCAGTGATGGAGCACCCACAACTTCTGAAGGCAAGTCTATCCCCTGGATAGTTGCTCTGGGATTTTAGAAATACAGAATAACAGATTTGGAAGGGATCTTGTAGGACATCTAGCCCAACCCCTGGCTCAAACAGGAAACCCTCTACCTGCATTTCAGACAAATGGTTCTCCGATCTCTTCTTAAACCATTCCACTGGTTAATTGTTCTCATCCTTATGAAAATTCTCCTTACTTCCAGGTGGCTTCTCTCCTTGATCACTTTCCATCCGTTGTCCCTTGTCTTGGCTTTTGGGTGCTTTGGAAAATAGGTGGAAAATTCTTCTCTGGGTTTATTTTTTCCGTGCCTCCTTAAGGATTCGAGCATCTCAAGCAGCCAAGTTATCCTAGAAGACAATCTCTTTCACCTAAATCCAGCAGAGCACTTCTGGCATTCATCACCCCCAAAGAAATGCGACATTCCTCATTTAGATACCATGTTTCCCCCAAAATAAGACCCTGTCTTATATATAGTTTTTGCCACCAAAAAAAGGCACCAGGGCTTTTTGGGGGGGGGGATGTCCTCCACTGACTAACCACACTTGCGCGCATTGCCCCTGGCCTCGTTTTTGCTGTCGGAGGCCTTCAGGAACTTCTTCTTCTGCAGCCGGCAAGGCTTTCCTGAAGGCCTCTGCAGCCAATAGGATCGATCCAGAGCTTTGTTATCAGCTCCAGAGGCCGTCAGGAAAGCCTTGCCTGCTGCAGAAGAAATGGGCCAGGAAGGCAGGTGTTGAGGAGTGCGTGGCCTGGCTACAAAGGTCCAAAGGTAAGTAGTAGGGCAGCTCCACCCACCCCCCATCTCCACCCTAGCTTAATTTTTTACCTGTCCACTCTGTAGTGGGCAGGATCTTAATTAGGGCTCATTTTGAGGATAGGGCTTATATTGGGCACACATGTAAAAAAAAATCAAGCTAGGCCTTACTTTCAGGGTAGATTGTATTTTCAGGGAAACTGGGTATTTGGATTACAGATAATCTTAACCAACAGACTCTCCCAAGCGCTGGAAGAAATCCATCTCCGTTTTTATCCCTTTGTCAATACTGAGGTCACTCCTCCCATAGAAAAGGTTGCCGGAGAACGAATGAGAACGAATGGAAGGGCCTGCCCAACCCTTCACCCTTAAATTTATTCCCTACTTTGTTTTATTAAAGTCAGATTCGGAGCTCCAGATATTTTAAAAAATCAACCTTCTTTTAAGCTTCGCCCGAGAAAGGCACAGATTTTTTTTTTAAAAAAAAGGGACAGATGTCGTGACATGTCTTGCTTCCTCCTGTCCCCTTCCTGCCACAGTTATAGAATCAGAGGGCTGGGAAGGGACCGTGGAGGTCTTCCAACCCCTGCGCCCAGCTGCTCAGGGCAGGAGCCCCGTAGCATCCCAAACCCAATGGTTGTCCAACCTCTTGCTGAAAAACCTCCAACGATGGAGCCACCCACAACTCCTGGAGTCGAGCCGTTGACCTTGCAGATCAATTTCTACCGCCTGTGGTGGCTTAAGCGGCTAGCATATATAAACTCGGAAAGGGTGGTTAGTTCGACGAAACCACCGAAAAAAACCTGGCCTTAACCTGACGTGAATTCTGCGATTCTAAGATTTCCAGCAGAAAATCAGGCGCCGTGCCAGCGGAGAGTTGTGCGTTGTCGCCAAATCTCACAACTACCCTTCTCTTTTCTTTTTTCTCCCTCCCAAACTCAATCCGAGAAACCAGGAGAAAGAGAAGGAGGGGGGGGGGAGAATCCAGATGTTATCCTAAGCAGTCCCAAACAGCTGTTTGGCATCCTTATTTTATATTATTTTTCATTTTTAAATCGCCTTCCCCTTCGTATTTCTCTGGTGGAAAACACACACACACACACACACACACACACACAAAAGACGGCCTAACGATTTATTCGAGCGCGCACGGGGATGACTGGGTAATATTACTATTTACACAAATCATTGTGATCTGTCTGGGAGAATGTAATCAAATTAGGGCTAAATGCAG
>CM019158.1:10683394-10712671 GCA_009733165.1 Naja naja | reverse complement strand
AAGGTGGTAAAATGGGATGAAGCTCACTTAATAAAGGTCTCGTTTAACAACATAAATTTGGGGCTCCATTGTGGTGGTAAGTCGAGCACTGTTTGTATAGCCTGAGAAACAAAACCTGGATAATTTTCTGAAGCACAATCTGTAGATGAGGGCGAGAAGAACCATCCGTTGGAAATAAAAAAAAAACAAGTAAAATAAAATGTTAAACCAGGCAAAACTCAACATTTCCACCACCCCCGAACCTTCTATAATTAATTTAACTCCTATATTTCCATCTGTTGTGCAATAGACGTTTATACCTCTCTTGGCCTTGGTGGTGCAGGCTATTAAACGCCTAGCACTTAGTTCCAGCTGCCTGCAATTAGTGCAGGCTCGAATCCCACCAGGCTCAAGGTTGACTCAGCCTTCCATCCTCTCGGGGTAGGTAAATTGAGGACCCAAGATTGTTGGGGGCAATAAGCTGACTTTGTAAAAATGCCACTTGGTAATAAGCAGGCATATACAATGGAATGAAGGCTATTGCTGAGCGCATTGGGTTGTGCTCCAAACATTGTAAGCCTCCCTGAGTCTCCGGAGAACGGTGGCATATAAATATGAATAAAAATAAAAATAAAATAGCTTGTTTCTGGGCCTTTTTCTCCAGCCATTATATAGCTGCAGGCTAAGCTATCTATTATCTGACCATCCCTTTGGTCTCTTCCCAACTTTTTCTCACATATACATTACACCAGCGGCCTCCAACCTTGGCAACTTTAAGACTGGTGGACTTCAACTCCCAGAGTTCTGGGAGAATTCTGGGAGTTGAAGTCCACCAGTCTTAAAGTTGCCAAAGTTGGGGACCCCTGCATCACACGAACCCACCCAAGAGGCCGTTAACCTTCCCAAAACATGGCGGCTTTACCAACAAGGACGACATCCCCAACCATTCCTGCTGAGCAGAAGATGTGAACAGAGGCAGGAGGAGCAATGGAAACTTCTAAGGAGCTTCTCAGAAAGCTGATAACATCTTGAAGGATGCAGGCAGAATTCCCTGGGTTCAGAAATCAGACCTGGGAATAGCTTCTTTGGAACCTGACCCCAAAGTTCAGAGTGCAAGATTTTTGGAGGGCGTGTCGGATCTCGTGCCTTTCCACCGACTCCTTACTTCGAGTCGGTCCCTTCTTTGAAGGAAATGCATCTCCTTGGCCGCTTCCCTGGAAAATGATGCTGGTTATTGAAAGCCAACTTTTCTTTGAAGCTGCCCATAACTTCAGGCTATGGAGGGAAGCAATTAAAATAGACTTGCGAGACCATTCACGATGGATTCAATGGTGCCTTTTTTTCTTTTTCTTTTTAATATTCTGGTTCATCACCCAGGCTGGGTAATTTTCTGAAGCACAATCTGCAGGTGAGGGTGAGAAGAACCATCCGTTGGAAATTTTAAAAAAGTGATAACAAGATAAAATAAAACGATAAACCAGGCAAAACTCAACAACCCCCCTGAACCTTCTATAATTAATTTCATTCCTATATTTCCATCTGTTGCGCAACAGTTGTTTATATCTCTCTATAACTTGATATTGGGCTACAAGTAAATTTAGGGGTTGAAGCATTCTCATTCCACAAGTATGGTATTATTATTATTATTATTATTATTATTATTATTATTATTCGCACAGTCAGCCAGATGTTGAGACCAGGTTTGGCATTTTTGTCTACCTTTTGACCTGGTATGATATTATTATTATTATTATTATTATTATTATTATTATTATTATTATCATCATCATTATTCATTATTCATTATTATTCATTATTCATTATTATTTTATTCCACGTCCTTATTTAATGCACTCATTATTTTATTCCACGTCCTTATTTAATGCACTTATTATTCTATTTCCCACCCTTATTTAATGCACTTATTATTTTATTTCCCACCCTTATTTAATGCACTTATTATTTTATTTCCCACCCTTATTTAATTTTTTAAAATTCATATTTATATGCCGCCCTTCTCCGAAGACTCAGGGCTGCTTACAATTTTTGGGATACAACCCAGTGCACTCAGCAATAGCCTTCCTTCCATTGTATATGCCTGCTTATTACTAAGCGGCATTTTTACAAAGTCAGCTTATTGCCCCCAACAATCTTGGGTCCTCACTTTACCTACCCCGAGAGGATGGAAGGCTGAGTCAACCTTGAGCCTGGTGGGATTCGAGCCTGCACTAATTGCAGGCAGCTGGAACTAAGTGCTAGGCGTTTAATAGCCTGCACCACCAAGGCTCTATTTTCTATGCACTTATTATTTTATTTCCCACCCTTATTTAATGCACTTATTATTTTATTTCCCACCCTTATTTAATGCACTTATTATTTTATTCCACATCCTTATTTAATGCACTTATTATTTTATTTCCCGCTCTTACTAAGTTTAATACAATTATGGTTTGGTTTGGTCTTTCAACCTCACTATCTTCTGCACTTTTCCACGACATAGTTAAAAAAAAAAAAATACAACCTAGAATTAAAGCCGTGGAAATCACATATCATCTCTTCTTTTTCTCTCCCCCAAAGGATCAGATGGATTTTTTTTTTCATTCACAGCCCTAAGCAGAATCAGTTAAAATATAACCCTGAGACCAGGTATGAGTTTCCCTTTGCGATTCTCATTAACTGGGCCATTGGTTTCAATGGTTTAAAAAAAAAACCAGCAACACCAAAAGAGCCATGGAAATAAATTGCATTGATCCAGGATACAAGCAGAAGAAAGTGAAAAAAAAAAATTTCTGCCCCGGGGCAACTAAGCAGTAAACCAGTTCTGCTTTAACTCATGTCATCTCCTTCCCAGAATCCTTGATGTTTTCCATTCTTTTAGCTACTCTTCTTCTGAAGTTTTCCTTTTCCCATAAGATTATCGGTGCATTGCCTTCATCCAGACATCAACCATGATAGTGGGTATCCCAGTACTCAGCATTGTTTGCAAAGTGTACTAAAAAGGGCAATTCTCAAACAAGCCACATGACCTACCACATAAGCCTTTGTTCTAGACAGGAAGAACTTTCAGTCTGTCCCTTTTCCCATGTCAGCAACTTTCCCAGTATGGCCGACTTCCTGTCCATTCCCCTCAGCCGTCCCCCTCTTCCTAGAGCAGCACCATGAGTACTAAACAAATGCCGAGTATT
Organism: Naja naja; assembly: GCA_009733165.1. Taxonomy (NCBI): domain Eukaryota; kingdom Metazoa; phylum Chordata; class Lepidosauria; order Squamata; family Elapidae; genus Naja; species Naja naja. Next base: position 10,709,507 of record CM019158.1, on the reverse strand, counting down.
GGGACAACATTTTCACATCATTGTTCAGTATCAATTTTTGACGAGTTTTGACGCAATTGAGAATGAGGTTTCACTATATTTTGTTAACACCTAATCGATGGTGCAGGACAACAAGCAACAGATGGAAACCAATCAAAAAGAGATGGGTTAGAAATTAGGACAAATTTCCTGACGGTGAAAACAATTAATCGGTAGAACGGCTTGCCTTCGGAAGTTGTGAGAACTCCATCACTGATTTAAGAAGAAATTGGACAGCTGTTTGTCCAGAATGGTACAAGGGCTCCTTCTTGTGCAGAGGTTTGGACTACAAGACCTTCAATGTCCCTTCTGACTCTGTGATTCTGTTATTCTATAATCCAAGAACATTTAATGAGTGGAACAGTTTGCCTCCAGATGTTATGGGTGCTCCATCACAGGAGGTTTTTAAGAAAAGATTGGACCACCGTTTGTCTGGAATGGTATAAGGTCTCCTTCTTGAGCAGTGGGTTGGACTAGAAGACCTCCGAGGTCCCTTCTGACTCTGTTATTATGTTATTAACATTGGGAGTAGCATTTTTCCTGCTTCTCAAGCTGTCTCCCCTGAAGAAATAGTGTGTATGACATCACTGCTCTAGAACCTTTCCTTTCAAGCATTCTAAGCAGCCTCCAATCCAAGCCATTTCTCCAGGTGAGCAAGGAAACAGTCTACGGAATGTCCGATCCCAGATTTTTAGATATCCCAGCTGTCATCTTTGATAATGGATCTGGACTGTGCAAGGCTGGCATTGCTGGTGATAGCGCTCCGAGGTCCGTCATCACAGCCATTGTGGGCCGTTCAAAAGCCAAAGCCACCATGCTCGGCGCGGGCCAGAAAGAATATTACATCGGGGAAGAAGCTCAGTCCAAACGGGGTGTTTTATCCTTGAATTATCCCATCGATCACGGCATTGTGACCGCCTGGGATGACATGGAACGGATCTGGAGGCACGTTTATGACTGCGAGTTGAGGCTCAAGTCCAGTGAGAGGCCCGTGTTGCTGACCGAAGCCCCTCTGAATCCCCTCCAGAATCGGGAGAGGATGACTCAGATCATGTTTGAGAACTTCAAGGTCCCGGCGATGTACGTAGCTGTCCAAGCCACCTTGGCGCTCTACGCATCAGCACGTACCACTGGCATAGTCATGGACAGTGGTGACGGGGTCACCCACACAGTTCCCATCTACGAAGGGTACTGCTTACCCCATGCGGTCTCCAGGTTGGACGTGGCTGGGAGGGACATTACGGAATACTTCATGAGGCTCCTTCTGGAGAGTGGGCATTCCTTCGTCAGCACGGCTGAAAGAGAAATTGTGAAGGACATCAAGGAGAAGCTGTGTTACGTCGCATTGGATCCCATCCAAGAAATGAAAACTAAGCTGGAGTACCTTCTCAGAGAGTACAAATTACCCGATGGCAATGTCATCCAAATTGGGAGCCAACTCTTTCGCGCTCCTGAGGCCCTTTTTGCCCCCACCGACATTGGCATCGATGCGCCGGGCGTCCACCGGATGGTCTTCAACAGCATCATGAAATGCGACATCGATGTCCGGCGAGATCTTTATGGCAATGTCCTCCTTTCGGGTGGATCAACGTTGTTCTGTGGGCTGGATGAGCGCATCCTTCAGGAGATGCAACTTCAGGTCCCTCTGGGGATATCAGTGAGGATCATTGCTCCTCCGGAAAGGAAGTACTGTGTGTGGATCGGGGCCTCCATATTGACTTGCTTAACGGCATTCAGACAGATGTGGGTCACCTTGAACGACTACCAAGAATTTGGACCTGGCGTGGTGCACCGGAAATGTTTTTAGGAACAATCGTCTCCCTTTGTCGATGGGTTAGAACAGTGGAAGTTCAAATAATTAGCGGGACATAGAATGTTCATGGATGACACATAATTCTTTGAACTTCTGTTGTTGTCTATCTGAAGACGGATTTCTCATATGTCTGTATTTATATGTATATATGAAATCTGCCTTTGGGTGTGTGGACTGGCTAGAATTGGCAGTAAATAAATGATGGAGTCACAGACGTAAGGACTATGCTGCATTTCCTTTGTTGTCTTTTGTTCTTCAGAAACCCTATTTTGCTTTCCTTGCTTAATAAAGAGATAGGATGGACTTGCTTCCCGTGGCAACTGAAAATGCTGAAGTAGGGAGGGCCAAAGAGGCAAGACAGTTTGGTAGGTGAGCGTTGATAAATTATTCTCCTAAAAATAAACAAAAGTTGGGCAAAAGGAGGGCCATCTTAATTTCCTCTCTTCCTACCAAATCGATCTGAGACAAAAAATAAAATGCATTTTATAGAGTTTTCACTGATTTTTGCTTCCTACAATGAACAGCTCTATAAATCTAGTGCTTTTCCAACACAGGGTGCAATCCTCCTGATCACCAGTAGGGGGGCAGCAACAAGGAAAGACACCTCTGATCTCTTGGAGGCCCCCTAGTGGTCATTCCATTTTTTTTCAATTTTGTATTGTAAGAAGAGAAGGGTAGAGAGACTCCTTCTTGAGTAAGAGGGTGAACTAGAAGGGTCCTTCCAATCCTATTGCTCTGTATTCTAAGAAACCCAACAACTGAAATAGCAGGGATGGAGACAGAGAGAGACAAGAAGATAGTCTTGTGTTCTTGAGATGTTTTGGACTTTATTTTGCATTCGTGGAAGAGCTCATGTTAAATATCTGAAGACCATCTCTGGTCAAGATAGTGGATCTTGTCAAGAAGAAAAGGTGAAACCCTCTTTGTCTTTATCAAAGTATTTCTGACATGCCTCTTGAACTTTCTGGTCCCATCCTAAATATTTGAAGAACCTCTCTGAAGAACATCCAAGATATCTGATCTTGAAATCTCTGAAGAACATCCAAGATAGCGGATCTTGAAATATCTGAAGAACATCCAAGATAGCGGATTTTGACTGAGAGAAACTTGAAATCTTTATCAAAGTAGCTTTGAAAGGTCTCTTGAACTTTCTGGTCTCCTAGAGACAACTCAACAATTGTTAGACAGGACCTCATTCATTGTGAAGTCATGGCTATGGACCATTTTACCAATTTTCTCAAATGGGAGAGACTGTGGAGGGTTTTTTGGTTGTTGTTTTCCGACTGATAAAGTGTTTTTATTCCCAGGAAACACTCAAAGATACGTCTCGGAGTCTCCCAACCCTCTGATGGCCAGGTGCTGAACACGTAGACGTTCTCCTGAAATGGGCCGAGAAGGTTTCGCATCATCAGGTCCCAAGGCTCGAATTTCAAGTTCCCAAGCTGTGATCATTGACAATGGCTCTGGGCTTTGCAAATCGGGGATTTCTGGAGAAATTAGCCCACGGCACGTCATGGCCACCGTCCTTGGTTACCCCAGAAGCAAGTTGCCTCTTTCCAAGGCTAAACAGAAAGAATGCTACGTGGGATTTGAAGCCCAGCATAGACAAGACGTCCTCTCGTTGACCTACCCCATCGAAGCGGGAGTCATCACTTCCTGGGACGAGATGGAGACCATCTGGAAGTACATCTACGACAAAGGGTTGGGGGTGAAGGCCTTCGAGAGACCTCTGCTGATGTCGGAATCTCCCCTGAACCCAAAAGAGGACCGAGCCAAGGTAACCCAGATGATGTTTGAATATTTCAAGGTCCCGGCTTTCTATCTCTCCATCCAGGCCATCCTTTCCCTCTATGCTTCCGCACGTTACACGGGGATTGTCATCGATTGTGGGTTCGGGGTCAGCCATGCTGTCCCGGTGTACGAGGGATACTGCCTCCCCCATGCCGTCTTCCAGCTGGGCCTGGGGGGCCGAGATGTTACCCAGTTCCTGAGGGAACTTCTTCTGGAAAACAGGCAGTACTTCTGGAACTTCCCGGAAGCCAACACCGTGGTGGAAGACGTCAAGGTCAAGTTGTGTTTCGTGGCCTTGGATGCCCACCACCGAGAGACCAAGCCCTCCGAAGAGCTCCCCAAAGAATACAAGCTTCCTGATGGCAACAGGATCAAGATTGGGGATCCCCTCTACCTGGCCCCAGAGATCCTGTTCACCCCAAGCAACGTCAACCACAAGGGCCAGGGCCTCCACAAGCTCGTCGCCCACAGCATCAAGAAATGCGACCCCACCATCCGTAATGTGCTGTATTCCAACGTGCTGATCTCGGGAGGCTCCTCTCTCTTCCCAGGTTTGGATGAACGGATGTTCAAAGGCCTTGAAACAGAAGCCCCCCAAGGCGTCCCCATCAAGGTCATCGCTCCCCCAGACCGGTGGTTCTCGGCGTGGATTGGGGCGTCGATCATCACCTCCTTGAGCACCTTCAAACAGATGTGGGTGATGGCTGCTGACTACCGAGAATACGGGCCAAATATTGTCCACCGACGGTGCTATTGAGGAAGGGGGAAATGGGAAAATGTCTGAAGGCGATTCAAAGAAAGAAGAAAAATAGCAAGCTTTCACCTTTCCCCCCCAAAGGTTAAATAAATAATTGATTTTAAAGCCTGAGAAACTATCTGGATTTGATGTACTTACTTCTTGGAGATCTTAACAGATAGCAGATAGCAGATAATCAGAGTTGGAAGTGACCTTGTAGGTCATCTAGTCCAACCCCCTGCCCAAGCAGGAGACCCTACACCATTTCTGACAGATGGGAGTCCAATCTCTTCTTGAAAGCCTCCAGGGATGAAGCTCCCACAACTTCCAAAGGCAACTTCTGTTCCATGGGTTGATGGTTCTTGTGCTGTCCAGCCAGTTTAGAGTTAATGGGATAGTTAGTTAGGATTTGAGAGCTGTCCCCTTAATGGAATGCATCATGGTAAATGTAGTTAAGGTATCCTGGGAAATGTAGTCCATGTCATGTGATCACATCTGTAATCCTGATTGGTCACTAAATTGACCCTTGTTGGGTTGGGGGAGGCTTCCTCACTCTAGCCTGAATCTTATACCATGCAGTCGCTACAATCTTCATCACAATCATCCTCATAGGGATGAGAGTTTAATATCTTTCTACACCACAATTCAGAAATGCAAAGGATTGGACATTAAGAAGAACCTCGTCATAACTGTGAGTTGACAGGATGCCTGATGAACCAATAAAAAAGGCTTTGTATAGATGCTTTGTGGAGTTGCTCTGTCTGCTTTATACCCATCCAGAGTGTAATAAGCAGAACAGTTCTCACTGTCAGAAAATTCCCCCTTATTTCCAGGTTGAATCTCTCCTTGTTCTGTTTCCATCCATTCTTCCTTGTCTGGCCTTCAGGTGCTTTATATCTAGTCCACCCCCCTCTGCTCAAACAGGAGGCCCTATACCATTCAGGACAAATGGCTGCTCAGTTACTTCTAACTTTGGATTGTCTTCCTGTAGTCCCAACCCATCCATCCACCCTTCCTGTAGGCAAGTTCAGACAACAAAACTTTAAAGGTTTTGAGAATACCATTTATTATTGTAGGGTTTAATAATAGAATCTTGGGAGCCTGTCTGAGTTCCTCTCTACTACTGAGTTCCTCTCTATTACGTCTAATGCCAAACAAAATTAAAACAAGTATCTTGGTCTTTGTCCTGTCTCATGAGCAATATCTTCTAAGCCACCTTCTCCACTAATAGTTTACTCACCTTCTCACTGTTCCCAGGCAATATTTACACACAGATTTAGGTAATTGAATAGGGAAAAGCAGCAAAAACCAGCCTGGGGTCTGGAGTTTCTCAGTAGTAATCCCAAAAGGAAAAAACAGGAGTCATCTATAACATATAGTATAATGAGACCACAACAGCCACAAGTTAAGACAGACAAGCAGAAGATTATTAGCAGAACACATCAATGAACACTAACTAGCAGTAAGAAGTCATGACAAAAACTCTTTAATTTCACAGTGTATGGACCGGGTTCACCATAAGTTCAGTTGGAACCATCCAAGACCAAGTCAGATCCAGAAACGCTGGAGAGCTTCTAGAAGCCTGGCTATCTGACCGATTAGCCATCAACAGACACATAGGCTTAAACAATAGCTACATACTGTGCAGAAGACACAATCAACAACCAAAAAGGGAACAAAAAGACCTCCCCACCAGCAATCAACAGAAAAACAAGCATAGATGAACTCCAAAATTTAAGATCAGACCTTCAGTCAAGAAGCAAACAATATCCCAATCAAGAAACTGCCAATCAAGCTAAGAGTAAATGGCCCAACCAACTGCCACTGGGGAAGTAGAACCTGCAAGGCCACCTGAAGGGCAAACCAGTAGAATATAAACTGAGAGCAAGCCCAACTCTTACTTTAGCACTGATGATGTTACCTAGTTTGGTAACGAAACATCTGCAAGTCAAAAACTGAGCTCAGAGAGCATCAAGGACCCCTCATTTCAACCCTGAGCTACAAATATTAATTTTTTAATCAGTTCTCTCTGGAGCAGTTTGCTTCTTGCCCCCCAGGGTTAGATACACCCTTACTTAAATAATATTTTAGATGTTGATGGCTCTTCAAGGAACAGTCAGTGCTGCAACCTGCCATCAATTCAGGTAGAAATTCCATATAATTTGGGGGCTAGGTTGCTGTTATTGATGGAGAAATACCTAGAATCCGCCAGTAATCTTGCATAACTGCTATTACTGATTTTTATTTTCATTTGGTATCTCAGTTGCCTATCCAGAGGTTAATCTAGGTGGCCATCAATATACTAGGCCCGTCTTAGCACTTCCATTGTTCTCTTTTGATGTCATTGCATTTTTCTGATGTCAACCTCAAGATGCTCTCCATTGGCTGACCGCTGAAGATGAAACTGAAAGCTTATGAAACATCTGCAAAAATTTAACAGAGAAGACCACAATCCAATCTAACACCACAGAGGAGCAATTGTGAAGAAATTGAAACTGGGGAGCTCATTTCTGGGATCTGAAAGCAAGAAGCAACATGGTGCCCAACATCCTCGGCCACCTGAAACCTCTTTGTTGAGCCTGATTCAGAAAGACAACCGGTAATAACAATTATCTCTGAACATCCCATGGTTGGATGCTTGCAATCTCTCCAAGACAAGTCTTGACTATTCAGAGAAGACCTTGTTTCCAGAAATATACGTCACCCGTACATAACATGAGAAGCCAGTTTTGAAAAGGGAGAAGAAACCCATTTGTGATCTCTTAAGGATCTAGAACCTAGACAGAGGCAACGTTCTGTCCTACTTAGAAGAGCTAGGAAAAAGAGTCGTTGCAAATTCGACTCTTTGGATTAAAGATGTCTCAGTCGAAAACCGCATTATTGACAATGGGTCAGGACTCTGCAAAGCAGGTTTCTCTGGGGAGGAGGCCCCTAGGACCATGGTGGCAACAGTTGTTGGCTACCCAAAGACTCGGGCGATCATGTTTGGCCCTGTTCAGAGAACATGTTATGTCGGCAAAGAAGCCCAAGCCAAGAGAGGGATCTTGTCTTTTAAATACCCAGTGGAGCATGGGATAGTGACTTCTTGGGATGACATGGAGAAGATCTGGAGATACATCTACAGGCATGGACTCAAAGTAAGAGCCAAGGAGAGGCCGGTGTTGTTGACCGAAGCGCCTATGAACCCAACGGCAAACCGAGAGAAGATGACGGAGATCATGTTTGAGCATTTCCAGATCCCGGCTATGTTTGTAGGCCTTCAGGCTTTGATGGCCTTGTATGCCGCTGCCCGTACCACGGGGTTGGTTTTAGATAGCGGCGCCGGCGTCACGTTGACTGTCCCCATCTACAAAGGCCACTGCTTGCTCCATGCCATCTCCAGGATGAATTTTGCCGGGCGGGATATCACCAGGTATCTCTCCACCCTCCTGCTGGAGAGTGGGCACAACTTCCTGAGCTCCGCCGAGAAGGAGATTGTGAAGAACATCAAGGAGAACCTGTGCTACGTGGCTCTGGATTCAAGTCATCCGAAAGACAAAGCGTCCGTCCGCAGATACACCCTCCCCGATGGCACGCCTGTCGAGATCGGGGACCAGCTCTTCCGTGCTCCCGAATCCCTCTTCAACCCGACGGATGCTGGAGTTACGGCGCCGGGCATTCACCAAATGATTGCCGAGAGCATCTCCAAATGTGAAGGAAGCATCCGCCAGGACCTCTGGAGAAGCCTTATCATAGCGGGAGGATCCACCCTCTTTCCAGGCCTCAGTGAACGTCTTCTCAAAGAGCTAAGAAGTCTGGGCCCTCACGGTCTTCCGGCCAAGCTGGAAGCCCCAGCAAACCGGATACATTCCGTGTGGATTGGCGCGTCGGTGCTCACCAGTTTGCCTTCATTTAAGAACATGTGGGTCACACAGCAAGAATACAGAGAGGTTGGCTCCACGGTGCTGCAGAAGAAATGCTTCTGAGAAGAATAAACGGGCCAGTTGTGAAAGCCGCCATGCCCCCCTCCTCATTTCCCCCTCCAAACAAATTTGATTGGAAATGCTGGCGAGGGGCTAGTAAACCTTTCCACAAAGAAATCCATGCCTTGTGGTATTTTTTGCAGCGTGGCAACAAAAGTTCCTTTATGGGGGAGGCAAAGAAAGAAGCCTTGTGGGCTGTATTTGGACGACCCCTGTTTTAACGTGTGTTGTGGGAGTGGGAGAGTTGATGTCAGTAAGAGTGGGAAGCTGGTTGCTTGCCAGATGTTCAGTGCAGGAGCAACCATGAGAATTTTTACTTCAAGGCCCGTAAGCTTTTTGCCACTTGCCATAAACAGGTAGAAGATACACAAAAGTGTGCCAGTGTTGGAGGGTGGGTGGTAGAGATGATCTAAGATAGATAGATAGATAGATAGATAGATAGATAGATAGATAGATAGATAGATAGATGGTGGGTGGGTGGGTGGGGGGGTGGGGTGGATGGATGGATGGATGGATGGATAGATAGATAGATAGATAGATAGATAGATAGACAGACAGACGATGATAGGAGGAAAGATAGAAGATGAAGGAAGGGAAAGGAAGAAAGAAGATGAAGGAAGATGAAAGGGAGGAGGAGGGGAAGGAGGAGGAGGAGGAAGGAAAAATAGAAAATGAAGGAAGGAAGGAAAAGGAAGGGAAAGGGGAAGTAAGTGAAGTAAAAGTAATTAAGTTTTCTGGAAAAGTTCTGATGGATCGGGTAAACTGAAATTCGCAGGAGCTATAAACAGTTTCCCAATTCTGAAATTTCTAGATTTCCCTTGGAGGAAAATACCAGGTTGGGGGGCGAAATCCGCTGACACATGTCAACTCCATAATGAACCCTCCATTGCAAAGCAGAAAGTATCAAAGTGGACAAATTGACATTGACAAAGTGACATTTTCTATATTGTTTCATTTCTATGTTGTCTTTATTTTCGATTCCCTGTTCCCTTCCCCTGGCTTGCATACACTAGACTAGCAGATGGCTACAAATATTGCAACCAAACAAATAATCAGTGCATATTTAGAGAGCTGTTAAGAATCCGATTCAGCTGCCATTCCTCTCGGTCCTGTTTTATTTTTTATTATTATTTATTTTGTTTTTTTTTCTGGCAGCCTGCTGAAAGCCCATAAACAAATGAGATACAACTGTAGTTTGTGTAAGTATTTTACAGCTCGCTGACTTCCATATGAGCAGGATTTACAGGAACACAAAGGGCTTGACTCCTGCACCAATCACTTAATGCGGGAGACAAACACAAAACACACCACCTTGGAAATTGGACCCAATTGTGGAATTTTGCACAGAAATCCCAGCTAACACAGACCGAAGGATGCCATTCTCTTGATTTTGCACAGGGGGGGTGGTGACTAAATTAACTGCAGATCCTCCTCATTTCATTTTAATTTTACGCTGCCTGCTAAAGTTGGGGTTTGGTCAGGTTTAGAAAATGAACGCACCCAGATGTGTGTGTAAGTGGTTTGTTAAGATGGGTGGTGGGTTTTTTTGAGCTTTAGTATGGTCAATCCCCCCCAAATAACCTTTATTAAAGGGTAATAATCTGCTTTTGAACCTCCAATTTGCATAAAAGGCTTAGGTGGATGCAAGCAACTTTATATGCCATTGGCATATAAATTTATAAAATTGTCATTTAAATTCATATAAATATATATAAATTGTCATTTGCAGCAAGCAACTTCCATTTACACAAAGGAGATGCGATTTATGCAAATTACATACTTCTACGCAAATGGCGTAAATGTAAAAGTGCCTGAGGTACTTTTTACAATATTGTCCATTGGGCGAGGAGGGACCTTTTACACAAACATTTACGCAAATGACGTAAAGATCTGAGGCCTAAAATGGCCTTTAACAAATAAGGGTACCCCTTTTCTTCCAACCAGGCCAGAAAATCAAGATTCCCGCCCTATTTTATTAGAAAAAGGGAGGCCTCAGATCTTTATGTCATCCTCTGGGACTTGAAGAGGGCAGCTGCCATCACTCCTGGAACTGAGGCGTTTTCGGGCCTAGTCACAACTGAGACCCCTCCAAGCCTCGGGACTTCAACTCCCAGAATTCTCATCCATGGCCACACTGGCTGTGGCATTGTGGGAATTGAAGTCTACACACACCTGGAAAATGGCTCTGAGTGGGGGAAGCTCTCCTCTGGAATGCAGTCGTGAGGAGGAAAAGGATCTGCTTCCATCCTAGCTGGTTAGAGGGTGTCGAACTTTGCCGGCCATTCAGATGAAACCCCAAACCCAGAGTCAAGAAGCTCCTCCTGGAAGATGGGAGTCAAACCCTCCAGGAGACAAAACCCACCCGGTTTTCCGAATGTGCCTCCAAAATGTGCCCAAATAGCGCCATTTTGGCCTCCTGGACACCTTATGGGGGGAAAACTGAAGGCCTCAAAATTTACAGGTCAAAACAATCAACCAGCCACGTTTGTGGACCTTGTTTGCAACCCCAACCATAAATAAACCTGGTTTGTTTCAACTGGACAAGCCAAATTGGAAGCCCCTCAGCTGGATGATTCCATAAATCCAAAATGGCAGCCAGATTCAGACAGAATTTCTAGGGGTTGCAGAAATTAAGCCACGAACTGGAGGCTTTCAAGACTGGACAATCATTTAACTGGGATGGTATAAAGTCCCCTACCTTGAGCAGCAGGTTGGACTAGAAAACCTCTGAGGTCCCTTCCAAGCCTATGATTCTATGTCCTAGGGAACTGGGTTTAATGTCATGGACAGTGGCCCAAGGGAGAAGGCCAGGAGATGAACTAACCAACACCTGCAGAGCGCAAGAGGCAACATGGACCCGGCTCCATGACAGAAAGCATCCATTCTGGAAATGAGGACCCTGGAAGAATGAGGCCTCTCCATGAACATACAGGTAGCTTTATCCTATCTATCTATCTATCTATCTATCTATCTATCTATCTATCTATCTATCTATCCTTTCTCTCTATCAATCCTTTCTATTCTATCTATTTATACAGCCACCCATCTTATGTTTTTGCCTGGGGTGGCTTACAATTAAAACTGATTTTATGCCTGATTTTTATCAACAGCAGCTCACACACCTGGTTATTTGATTGTTCAGCTCCGGGTACCAGAAATCGCTGCAGTCCATCTCATAAATATTTGGCTGCAGGGATGATGGCTCCCAATCAGTCAATTAATCCATTATTATTACAGTCATCAACCAACATAAAGAGGATGGGGTTTTATTTTTAGGAAGAGACATAAAAGTAGAATGGGCAGGAAATGGGTATGTAATAGCCACATAAACTGCTAAACATATGCATAAAATACGCACGTTTACAAGGCAGAGGGCATTAAAGGTACCAATGGTGAGAATATAAAGTATAAAAAATGAAATATATAAGGGAAAGGGTAAAAGACACACAAAAGGGTGAATCTAAAAAGGATTGGGATAAAACTGGTGTATACGGTCTTTTTCTGGCAATGTTTCTTTCCCCAATAACAACAACCTCGCGAGGTAGGGGAAACAGAGAAAGCAATGGGTTCAAAGTCAAAAGTGAGCTGCCATTTGAAAACTTCCTGAATTCTGTGTCTAACATGGCAATTTCACCAGTGGTGTTGCCGTGTGGCGGGTTTTAAAAGAGCCAATTCCTACTTCAGCCTTGCCCAGGGTAAGTTAATTATTTATTATTTCATTGGGGTAAGTTGTCATTAGTACATTACGCATGGTTTAAAATTGCTTTTCATTGGGCTGCGTTGTCATGATGGAATTTTGCTGTCCAACTCTTTTGATTGTCTAATTGTGTGTATGTGTGTTTGCTAGTTCAACCCAGAGAGAGAATAACAGAAGGGGAAATTGAGCCTTGGAAGAGTTTGGTGCAAAATAAAGAAGGCAGAATCATAGAATCTACGAGAAACCTTTGAGATCATCTAGCCTAGTCTTTCTCAATCTAAGCAACTTTAAGACTTCAATTCCCAGAATCCCCCAGCGAAGACTGTATATCTGGGGAATTTTGGGAGTTCAAATCCTCGTATCTTAAAATAGTTTAGAGGATGATGATGTTATCCATTCAGTTGCGTCCGACTCTCGGTCATTCTATGGTCCAGGTTTCTCCACATCTTCTGATCTTCCACTACTGTGAGTTTTTCTACGCTCTTCTGGTGTCTACCCTGCTCTAATCCAACCTTTTAATTTTAACACTTTATCAAGTCATTGCAAATCCAGCCAATTTGATTGACATGTGTGTGCCTATCCAGAACAGATTGATTAATCCAACAGTCGATGCATCCGCCTTGAACGAGAAAAACAAACCTATTAATTTTTGATTGCCCCAAAGAATCATCTCATCCTAGACTCTTTCCAGACAGGTAGAAAAGGAAATATTATTCTCAAAGTGAGGCTTGAGAGCTCTTGCCAGATTCATTTCAAAATTTCTCCAAGAAAGCACTTTTCAGCTTTGGAGGTGGCCCCATCTCACTCTTATAATTATTGGAATTTGTAGCAAACCAATTTGAGATGGCAACATCTGGTTAAGCTCCGTTGGGTTTGAAGGCTATGCAGGGTGAGCCTTCAGCAGTACTTGGAAGGGAGACCTGGGATCTGAGGTCTACAGCTAGTTTGGGGACTTCCTGGAAGAAGACAATAAACAAACTACTTTGGTCATTGTTAAGAAGCTGCAGAAGCCAGCAAAAAAATTAAAATGACCCATTTCCATTAAAAAAGACATATATATATATATATATATATATATATATATATATATATATATATAATTTTATTGTTTCACCTGCTGGATGCTTCAAGAAAGACCAAAAGAGGGTTTATGACCAAGATAGGGTTGTTTTAAAGCAACTAATAACCATTTCATTAAAAAAAAAATCTGGATTTTTACAGGCCATTTGATTCCATTACTGCAACATTACTCCACAGTATTATAAAGATCTGTTTCCAACTGCAAATAGGAGCCTCTTATGTTTTAAGGCATTTAAAAGCAGCCACATGGGCAATCTCGCTCAATTACTTTTAAGAAACTTCCCTGTTCACTCTATTTAACTTTATGATTTGGGGAAATTGAGCTTTCTGTCTCACTTCCTTTGACAAGATGCCGGAATGAATTTGGTTGTGAGGTATGTTTGAGGCACCAACTGAGCTGGGATGCACAAAGTTAGCTGGTAAATGACTTTCCACCCCTATAAATGAAGAACAAGCAGGACCAGAAGATGATAACATGAATGGGAAAGTAGAAGAGAAGAGAAGAGAAGAGAAGAGAAGAGAAGAGAAGAGAAGAGAAGAGAAGAGAGAATAAAGCACAGAGAATAGTAAATAGAAGAATAGTGAATAGAAAAATAGAAAATAGTGAATAGAATAGAAGAATAGAAAATAGAATAGGGTAGGATAGGATAGAAAATAGAATAGAATATGGACTAGAAGAATAAATTATAGAATAGAATAGAAAATAGAATAGAATAGAAAATAGAATAGAATAGAGAATAAAATAGAGGATAGAGAATAGAAAAGAAAGTGGAATAGAATAGAGAATAGAATAGAATAGAAAATAGAATAGAATAGAGAATAAAATAGAGGATAGAGAATAGAAAAGAAAATGGAATAGAATACAGAATAGAACAGAAAATAGAATAGAGAATAGAAGAGAAAGTAGAAAATAGAATAGAAAATAGAAGAGAATAGGAAAAAGTAGGAAAGAAGAGAATAGAGAAGAGAATAGCTTTATTTGGCCAAATGTGTGTCAAATGTGTGTCAAATGCAGAAGCTCTCAGTGTATGTGCAAAACATCAGAGTAATACTAAGCATAATAAGGATATCAATAAGAGGTGGTAGTAGAGCAGATGAAAAGGATAATAATAATACTACAGCTGTACCACATGGGTAAATAGACATAAGAGAGTACTGTGGGAATTAGGTACTCAGCAAAGATTGATGGCACCAGGGGGAAAATTGTCCTTGTGTCTAGTTGTTTGTACAAACTGAAACAGTTCATGTCCAGGATGTGAGGGGTGTGTGGATATCTTCCCAGCCCTCCTGACCCACACAATATACAGGTTTTCTATGGAAGGCAGTCTGGTTGCAGTTGTTCTTTCTGGAATTCTAAATATCCATCGGTCGAAGGGAAGGGATGTTTTGACCAGATCTGGTTTAAAGAATAAAGAAGGAAGATAAAGAGGGAGGAAGCGGAGGAGGAGGAGAAAGGGAAGAGGAGGAGGGGAGGAGGAGGAGGAAAAGAAGGGCTGGAAAACTGAAGGGGAAGACGCTAAAATGACTCTACAAAGCAAATATGTTCTCAGTGAAGTGTGTTGTCCTTCGGTTGTCGATATGGGAGGTGACAATAACTCGCCTTTCAGGTTTCTATTGTCTTTTCAACTGAACCAAATGTATTCGCCTCAGAGCAAATGAAAGAGAAAGGGAAGGTCAAGAAGGCCTCCGGCTCCCAGAGAGTGAAAAAAAATATAAATATAATGCCTACAAACCCAGCCTTGTAACTCGTGTGCCCAGGTTGGAGTCTGGTATAAGTAGAGGATGATTCCTATTGACTGAGGTTTCAGTCAATTCCTACTGACTGATGTGCAGTGCACTAGGCTTAAAAAGGGACCTGCGAGTCAGCTTTGTTGTTAGGATGCAGGCTCTGCGTTGTGTGTTGTGTGACCTGCAGCCATGCTTATTCCTCTTGCAGCTTAGGGCAAACACAATAGTTGTCTTTTTCAAACCTCAGTTTGTCATGCGAGCCCTGCAGCCAATCAGAGCACTTGACTCAGAGTTAACAGCAAGCCAAGTTTGGCAACCTTGGTGCAAAGTTTGACTCAAATGCAACCACAGGTCTTTCACCATGACCTCAATCAGTGGTCATGGTGCAAGCCCTTCAGAGAATCACTAAATTGGGCTTAGTCCCATAAGGTGTCATATGGGAACCATATTTCCAAGCCAATCAGAGTTGCAAGAAACCCAAAACACTACAAACTTCATATGACACAACTTTAAAAAAAATTTTTTTGCAAAAGGTTTCTGTTTTTGGGGGAAAAATTCCATTCCACAGGTCCCCCATCCACCCATAAAAAACCCAGTTACACTGTAGTGCTGTCAACCAATTTACATTAGGTATTTCTGGATTGTTGGTTTTTTTTCCTCTTCTCTCTTTCTGGAAAACAGGAGTATGGGATAGAGGATGGGAGAGATTTCTTGAACTGATTGATGAAATCTGGGAGTTAAAAGATAGCAAAATAAAACACACACACACACACACCCTCTCTGAGTCAGAAAATAGAAGCAAACGAAATGTTTATTCCATTTATTACAGCTGCCCATGTCATGCTTATGACTCTGTGGCAGATACAATTAGAAAACACCAAGCCAAACCACCAGCATAATTAAAACAACAGCATTAACAGACAGTCAGAGCTGTAATAACAAAAAGGCAGGCACCCTAAATTTATAGCCATAAACCATTTAGCAGGTGCCACACTTCCATGGAATCCTGTATGCAATGGAATCATAAAGGAAACAAACATTTGCATTTTAAAATCCTTCCTGGATTTTCTGTTGTTTTTTTTAACAGCAGTCTTCTTTTTGTCTTCTTCCTCCCTTTTGAGTAGGATAGTCTCACAATGCAAAAGGTGGTAATGTAACCAGTAAGAGAAGGAGGCTGGCTTCTCTAGGAGGGGTGTCCAGCCCCCTCCCCAAAGGCTAAGATTTGTTCCTTTCCTTCTTCCTACTTCCTTCCTTCCCTTCCTTCCCTTTGTATTTATTTTTCAATTACTGCTCTATAGTCTGCACAGTACACCATAGTATTAACTCACCCTTTTCAGATATATTAGAATAACAGTATATTTTCCTTTGATCTTAATTGTGACTTATGCTTTGTTTGCTTATTTATGACCAAACATTGATGGTGAGGTCCTTCCTTCCTCCTTCCTTCTTTTCCTTCCCTTCCTTCCTTTTCCTCCTTCCTTCGCCCCCTTTTCCTTCCGCTTTCCTTCTTTTTTTTCCTGCCGTCTTCGGCCTTTCCCTTTTTTTTCGGTTGCCCTTTTTTCATTCTTTCCGTTCCTTTCGCTTTTTCCTTCCTTCTTCTTCTTCCTTCCTTTTCCTTCCTTTCCTTCCTTCCTTCCTTCCTTCCTTCTTCTGCCAGCATCCTATAGGCATGAAAGAAGCTTGGCCCAGCTGGAGAGCTCAGAACTAGCATTAAATAGCCACTTTCCTTGGAGACAGGGAAAAAGAACCTTTGCTTTACCTGAAAGTGGCTATTCTTTAGCATCCCTGCTTTCCCTTTCTTTCTTCCTTTCGGTCTCCTTACTCCCTCCTCGCTCCCCCCCCCCCTGCCCCAGGCTGCTCTTAATCTCTTTCCGGGAAGGGATATTTTTTTCCTTCCCCCACCCCCGGGTGAAAAAGGTCCCGAGCCAATTAATGGCTAATAATTATCCAGGGGTGAAAAGAACGGAAGAGGGCGGGAGAAGGTGGCAATGACGGCGGGAGGGGCGGGAGGGGGGGGAAGGGGGCGGTTTGGGAGGAAGGGCCGCCCTGAATTGGCCGGACTGCCTGTTGTCGGCAGGTGTTAATCCGAATTTAAAAAAGGCATCACCTTGCTTTAATAACTTATCTCTTGGGGAGAAGGTAGTTATTTTGGGTGCGGGACTCAGAGTTTTTCCTCTGCGTTCCTTTTCTTCTTCCCTCTGTTCTTTTACTTCTCTTTTTCTTTCTCTATCCTTTCTTTCTCTTTCCCCTTCCTTCTTTGATTAAACGCTTTTTTACGCCCGACTTCACTCTGCCTTTCGGATCCATCGATCGCTTCTTCCAGTATCGAGCTTCTGGGGTAATTCCCCTCTCGCCCTCCCCCGAAATCCCGAGTATTTGTGTGGGTGCGTGCACACGCGTTTTCACACACCCACCCCCCGCTTTTCACGCCTCTTCTCCACCGCTTTTCAAAACCCACTTGTTTAAATTCCCCGTTCCTCTTTCCCCCAAGCTGAATAGCTGCGGGTTACTACAATATGTATTAGATTTAATTACAAACGAGGCAGCTTATTCCGGCCCTTCGTTTTACGAGGCACCGAGGCCAGCGCCCCAGCCACGCTTCCTTCTAAGCAAAGCGCACCCAGAGCGCTCCGCTATTGGCGTTTGAATTAGATTCTCGTCCACATTAGTTAAAAACCATCTCAATACGAAGCGGAAGGCGGGCGAGACGCTTCGGGTTTCCTATACATTCGAATTAAAAATTCCTTTTCTGCAATCGCGCCTTCCCGTTTCTCTTCCCTTTCCACCTTAACTACGGCTCTGGGATAGGGCGGTCGTTTGCTTCGCCGTCAGAAGAGAGGGGCAAATAATAATAATAATAATAATAATAATAATAATAATAATAATAATAATAATAATAATAATAATAATAATAATAATACCCAAGGCAAGCGAGGAGAAGCCTAGATTAAGTTATAGTCGTTTCTCCCGCGGGCTGAAAGGCTTGTCATAATATTGCTCGCGGCAGTTTGGGTGAAACGAGCGCGGATGAGCCAAAAATAGTAATTAAGGAAAAGCGCAATTACGCAGCCTAATCTGCGCGCTTGGAAAGAAAGGCACAGAAAAGGTTGAAGGCGGGAAGGGAGGGGCGGTGGGTGAAATTTTGTAGCGGGGAGGGGGGCCACCGGTTTCAGCACAAGGGACGGGCGTTTAATAAAGTGACCGCCTTTTACATTTTCCAAATTTCGGCCTTTAAACTGCAACGGCCGGGTGGAAACGGAGTGACACCCCGATGCCTGTTTCCCTCCCACCCCTCGCCCCATCCCCTCTTTCGGCCGCTTCGCCTCCCTCCAAGCCGAACCTCTATTCTCCAAACTGGGTGTCAATTCTGGTTGGCGTCCGCGCTCCCAAACCGCGCCTTTCCAGCCCAAATTTAACGCCACCAATTTCTCTCGCTTTTTTATCCCCCCGTTAACCGGGAGGGAGGGGGATTAGCCGTTTAAGCAGCAGGGGGAGAGAGGTTTATTGGCGTGGGACTGGGTTGTCTGGATCCCCTTCGAAAACGAACCTTTCCCACCCCATGATCAGATTTATACCGTACCCCCCCCCGCAAACAATCCTCCCGTTTGGTCCCTGCCTGCGGGGAAAACGCGGAGTTTCCAAAGTTGCTATTAATTAATACCCGGCATAAAGCACTGTGAAGCGGTATATAAGTCTAAGTGCTATTGCTATTATTATTAGGAATAATAATTAAGAATTACGCTGTTGAATGTGGGGACGTTATGGCTCTCGACCTTCTCTTTCAAACGCCGGCTTGCAATTT
The DNA here is from genome assembly GCA_009733165.1 of Naja naja. NCBI lineage: Eukaryota > Metazoa > Chordata > Lepidosauria > Squamata > Elapidae > Naja > Naja naja. The sequence continues at coordinate 10,690,880 of CM019158.1, read as the reverse complement.
GCCGGCTGGATCGAGGCAGCCCTTTTTAAAAAGGCTTAAGAAAAAATTGTTATTTTCTCCGCAGCTCCTAAAGGTTTATTCTACCCCGAAGGGTCGAGTTTTTCCTCCTTTCTAACACTTCCCCGGGAAGAAAGGACCCCAGCCCGCCGTTTAAGGTGCGCGCCACCTTCTCCTCGTTTTCCTTTTAAACGCTCCAGAAGAGTCCGCAAGCCCCTTTACTCGCGAGTAGGTTTGGGGCATCCCGGGGGGGGGGGCTTCCACTTTCATACCCCCAAGGGAAATGTCGCGGCCTTCCGTTGGAGGGAGACCGCTGCCAAGGCTCGAGGCTGGCAGCCTGAAAGGCTGATTTAAAAAAAAAAGCCATCAAAAACACGCCGGTTGGGTTGTTCCCACGTTCAGAGTCTCTGTATGTGTGTGTGTGAGGTGATTGAAACAACTACAGGCAGGAGCTTCCCGTTCCGACTGAAATCTAGCATCTCTCATTCCCCGCATTATTATTATTATTATTTTTCTAAACCGGGCACCAGCCCCTTCGCGGAGGCGCGCGCAGGCAAAAGGAAACCCGGGATTGGAATACTTGTTTTTTCTTTTCTTTTTAATGTTTCCCCGAGGGAAACTAAGGCGAAACCCAGCGAGAAAAAAGTCCTTTGCTAAAGCGGCTTTTCTTCTGTCCCCAACCACCTTGGAAAAACGGCGAATCCCAGTTTTTCTTTTCCTCAACCGGTGGCTGGACTATTTTAATATCTATTGATCTACCACTGTTGTTTCCTTCCTTCCTTCCTTCCATTTGTTCTTCCTTATTTCCAATTCATTTCCTTCCTTCCTTCCTTCCTTACCACATTCTGTCTTCAACCATTCCAACCATCCATCCCTCTGTCCTTTTTCTGTCTTTCTGCCCTCCTGCCCTTCTCTTTCTACCTCTCCTCCCCCCCCCCTCTGGCATCTCCTCTCCGGGTTAAAAAATTGAAATTTCCCAGGAGAGGGAATTTTCAGAGGGAGGGGGGGACGGCCTCCCGTTCTTTTTTCCGTTCATCAAACAGGCGCACTAACCACCCATAATCCATAATCATAAAAGAGTCGCGGTAATCCGGGAAGCTTTTCTGTTACAAGTGATGGAAGGCAGGGACCGGGGCTGCTTTACAATCCCACCCACCCCTCAGCCCCCACCCCCCCAACCCCGCTTGAGCCCCTCCAAGAAAACCAGCAAAGAAAACCAGCTTCTGTGTTTGGGGGGAGGGGCTCCCCAGCCGCATCTCGCGATGCCAACGAAATGCAACGACCCCCGCTTCTTCATTGGGGGGGCTCCGCCTGGCCTGAGGACGCGCGCTCCTCCACCCCCCCCCCGGTCGTCTTGCACCTTGGAGGGGGGGCGCGCGCTGAAACAACTTTTTTTTACAGCTGCCAACAAATAAAATAAAAGGGGTGCGTGTGTAGGGGGGTTCAGACGAACTCCCAGTGCGGGAGGAGGACCCCCCCTCTAATCAAGGTGCCTGGGATTCCCAGGGCAGCACCTGGCAGGAGGACCCGCCCCCTCTATTAGCAGAGGAGAGGGGGCTCCAAATCTGGCAGATTTATTATTTTACCCCTCCCTCCAGAATCCCCCTCAACATCCTTAAAATTACTCCAGATTTCACTGTTGGGCTTAGATCCATGGCGGATTTTGTTTTGATCTGGACTCAGAGAGAGAGAGAGAGGGAGGGAGGGAGGGAAGGAGAGAGAGAGAGGGGGGGGGGCTTGAAAAGTTCTGCAAACGCTTCTCAACCCGCGGGGCAAATTGGTATTAATTACTTGCCCCCCCCTTTCCTTAGCACATAAAGAATATCGATCAGAAAGGGCAGATCAACGCCCCCGTAGCTTTGAGCTTTCTGTTTCTGCCAGAGATCAGTTACGATTTCCCCAGGTTTTCAATCCGGATTCATCCTGTACATTTGAAGGGTCTATGTTAACCGCCCCCCACTCCACACAAATAGCTCATACCCTCTCCCTCCCGCATTTCCTGCGATTCTGTAAATAAAAAGAGCCATGCTTCTAGTCCTCAGTAGCTGGCATAAAAGCATCCAAGGTGGAAGGTAACAGTAAAGGAGGAAGGGACAATGGATAGTTGGAATTAAAAAAAACACACAACCGTGATACAATTTCCCTGGAAAAGTTTACTTTTTACACCAGGTTTTTTTTGGGGGGGGGCTCAAGCTAGAGAAGAACCCCCCTCACCAGGAAAATCGGAACTCCAACCTCCTATTTAACTAATCAATTCCTGTTCAAGCATTCAGAGCCAACCCGCCAATTTTCTGCTCACACACAGGCAATATTCACCGGGTTTGTGTCGCGATAGGCTCAGGTGCAAATTCTAAGAGAGGTGGCAAGGTTGGTGAGCGTGACCCCCGATGCAGGTATGTTGTGGCTTTTGTGAATGGGATCAACTCCTTCACCAAGTTCATTAAGAAAAGGACGAAAGAATCCGGAATCAAGGTACAGATATTGGGCTGCCCCTTTTTAAAACAGCATCCACCTTAGTTAGTCGATCAGTGAATGGTTTCCTACCTCTTCAGAGAATTGGCTGAATTCCACAAGCCATGGTTAATTTAATCAGGGTGTACAGTAATTACAAATCTAGCAACTGTGTATCCCTGCGCCTGCTTTGTTTAAACTGGGCTCCTGGGATTTGAACCTTGGTTAATTTTTGACGCTTAGCAGGGCAGAGAAAGCCAGGCCGTTAATTGAATCAAACCAGAGTTAAGTCTGCCAACTTGCCCCCCCCCCCATGAACTCCGCCACTGTGGTTTGGAAACCAGGATTTATGGCGTGGCTTTCTGCAAGGCGAGTGGACTCTTGTGGCGTCTCCAACGAACCATGGTTAAAATACTAAAAATTAAGGAGCTTGTTTCATCTCCGTCAATACTGAGAAAAAGGACTTGTTTTAATTTAACGATACAAGCACCTTGGATATTATCCAGGCTATTTTGGAACGCATCATGCCTCACCTTCGGCCATGTCAATTGGGGCTTATGGGAGTTTTAATCTGGGCCCATTTTCTTCATAGTAAAGGCTATGAAGAGAGAAGGAAAGAGAGAGAGAAGGAAAGAGAAGGAGAGAGAGAAATATTGCGTTGCCCCCTTTTTTTTGGTTATCGTTCTGCGTGTGCACGCACACACACACAAGCACACATTCAGTTGCCCAGTCTTAACTGCGTTGCTCCTGCACCTAATCTAAAACAGACTGGAGTATTTTCTGCATCGTGTCTCTTTTTAATGTTATGCTTTTCTTTCTTTCAAAAAAACAAACAGGAGTTTAAACAGCAAGGCCCAGCTTCAATAAATCTTAACAACCTCACAAAGCTGCCCTTTGTGTGTGTGTGGGGGAGGTGTGTTAAGACACATTGTGCTGAAGTGTGCCACTAGACACAGTATAGAGAGGCCAAGGCAAAGCTGTGATCCATAATGCTGTTAAACCCGCGTGTAGGATAGGAGAAGCAACTCTGAGAATCCTAGGATACATACCCATCAGTACCCAAACAATATTATGGTTTTGGAGGTTATGCCGGCAAGGTCTGGAGGCCCCCAGAGTGGGATGGAGCCCATGAAGTGGCTGGTTTTGAATGTGTGTTGAGGGGTGGGGCTTATTATTTTATATTGCTTTTTATTTCTTCTACATTGTGTTTTTTATTTTGTGTAAGCCGCCTAGAGTCGCTGTGAGTGGGAGGCTATATAAATTTTCTAAAATGGGAGAGAGAGGGAGGAGATTATATATATATAATCTGAGAGATATTATATATATATAATGAGAGAGATTATATATGTATCATCTGAGAGAGGAAAGAGATTTTATATATAAAATCAGAGAGAGGATATTGGATGGATAGATGGATGGATGGATAGATAGATAGAAATATTGTGTTGTGAGCAAATATAAGTCCTTCTTAAAAATTCACGAGTTAGGCTGGGTTAAAACCTGTCAGGCTTGGTTCTGCTGGAGTGAATTTGACAGTAACATGGGTCACTTTTGAAAACCTGAGAATTTTGCCCTGGGGGGGACAATAACAAAGGCTTCATCTACTCTAGAATAAAAAAATTAAACACACACCCACACCCATACCAGAGACAAACAAACAACCACCACCATTTCTATGAAATAACAAAAACAAAACAAAACCCTCTTTTATAGGAGCCTTCTCTCTTCCTGTTGGTGTTTCCAGAAAATTTCCCATCCTTTAGTGATAAATTGGGAGATTTTTTCATTCACACTAAAGGAACATGTTTTAAAAAAACAACAACAGAGAATTATATTCTCCTATTAATGATGCACTTTCTGGTTTCCCTTGCCAGATACTAATTCAAATAATAATTCCTTTGCAAAGAAGAAAGAAAAGGGAATAGCAGAAATCGGCAATTTGGTCAAAGGGGAAAGATTTACCCAGTAGAAAAGGCCTGATATATATTATGAAGGGTCTCCTTTAATGAAAAGACCGGGCAGCGGGATGAGTTCTCCTTTATGTGGGTGAGTTGTCTGATTTTGACCTAGGAGGGTTTTTATACCGGGGTCAACTTCACACAGCACGTTATGCCCAAGTTTGTGCCAGTTTGGGCTTCATGGAATGTATGAATCAGTTCAACTATGGCTTTTGAAAGCCAGCTTTGTGACTTAGAGTGAGTGACTTAGAGTGAGGTGGAATGCAGACAATGGTGGTTTATTGATTAAACCATAGTTAAAATAGTGGGAGCAGAGGATGGTGGCCGCTAGTGAAACATTTTGCTCCATTTTTTAATATATTTTTAAAATCCCTGGATTGTTTGGCCCATATCTCTCTCCCACCCTCTCTCTATGTGTCTCATTCTTTCTCTCTCTCCCTCTGTCTCATTCTCTCTCTGTCTCATTCTCCCCCCCCCTCTGGTTTCTCTCTCCCTCTCCCACTGTGTCGCATTCTTTCTCTCTTTCTCTCTCTGTCTCTGTCTCTGTCTCTCTCTCTCCCCATTTCTCTGTCTATCTGTGTGTGTGTGTGTCTCTCTCTCACCCTTATGCCACTGGTGGGTTCATATGTGCAACTCTACACCTAGGTTAACAAAGCACACCCCTTTCATGACTTAGCGGGATGGCCTTGTTCACACAACATCCCTCTAAACCCTGAACCTCAAATGATCCAATACCTTTTTTTGCCACCCACTCGAGGGCCACCCAGGTCTGGCTTCCTTCAGCCAAGGTTTACTCACCCCAGTTTCCAGGATTTGCATTCGAACCAGGATTAAAAACCAATCAGCTAGCGTGAGCTGGGCTGGCATATCGTGTGAACGCAGCCAGGTGTTGCTTCTCTGCTTAAGCTCCCCCTTGCACACCCGGACTGGGCCTCTGAACTCCTGGGATTAAGTTTTGCCTGGTCAAGAATGGAGTTGAGACAGAGAGGAAAAGAAATTTAAGGGCAGAGGAAGGTGGAGTGAGGGAGAGAGAGAGAGCCACTAAAGCCAAAAAATGCAGAGGTTCAACTCATCAAAGATAGGTGATACTCAGTTCTTGTTGTCCCAAAGGTGCTTTTTCCCCCCACAAGACTTTCTGGTTTTTCCCTGAAGATGTTTCGCTTCTCATCCAAGAAGCTTCATCAGCTCTGAAGAAGAACTGAAGTGAGAACTGAAGAAGCTTTTTGGACGAGAAGCGAAACCTCTTCAAGGAAAAACCAGAAAGTCCAGTTGCGTCTTGGAAAAAAAAAGGCATCTTTGGGACAACGATGATCTGGATGGCAGAGAATCTCCATAGACACTCAGTCCTGGTTGTAACCTCAAACCCAACATTGGGTTTGTGAATAGCAGTTAAGAAGCTGACCATAGATTCCTCAGTCCCGTTTGCTTTCTCTCATTATGGCAACTGTGTGAGGTAGGCCAGCCACAGCAAGGATGATTTACCTGTGATTGTGTGTCTGGCTGCACAGCCTGCCCACCGAATTGGCATGTTCCCCATTGCCATCCAGGCCCCGCTTGGGAAAGGCCTGTTTTAACTGCAGGCCCCTCCAGACAATTCCCACCCTCCTAAAGCTGGGTGCCATCTTGGCTAGAAATCAGACTTTGCGTGTCAGGGGAGCATTCCCACAACGGGTTAAAAAAAAAACCCAGAGGTTTAGCACAAGAGCAGCCCCCCTACCATGTGTCTGGAAGAGGGTGGGCTGGGAATCACAGGGACAGGTTCACCCTGGTTCAGCTTGTCATGAGAACGCAGCGCAACTCTTGCCTGGGGGGAAATGTAGGAAGCAAGCAAAAACTTTGAATAATTCTGAGCTCTTATTAACAATAATGCTACTGCTATTAGCAATAACTGTTTGGTTTCAGAAACAATTAAAATCTATCAATAGTAATCATATATGTAACTTTGGAAGGGGAAGGAGAGAGATTCGATTAGGACATTTAAAAAACCAGCCATTTCTCTCTTCCTCCCCTCTCCTTTCAAATGGGCCACCCTAAACTTACAGAGCCGCTTCACCTTTACATTTTAGCCTTGCTGGAGAGCGAGAAGGATGAGTTGAGGCCTCCCTGGCTTGGAGGGGGTGCTGGGGGACCCAGAAAGTGGGACGATAAGCAGGGAGGAAAAACCCCGCGGAACGGGGTCCTGTGAACGGGTTTGTCTGTCGTTTTAGCTTCGAAAAGCTGCATTCCCCCCCCCTCTCGATTGGATTACCTGGGGGTTGAATTAATTCTGTTTCTTCAGATTTATATCCCGCCTTGGGTCTAGCAGTTTAAAGGGGTAGCTCTCCCTTCCCCCACTCAACACCACCTCTCTCTGGACATGGTGAGGCAGGCGCGCGTGTCCAACCTGCATCCCAGCCCGCAATCCTTCAACCCTCTTCGCGCTTCCCACATTCGCAGCCTTCGTTTGGATCTCGGTCCGCCTGCGAAGGCAGGACATCAGGCCACAAAGTTTATGGAGTTGAGGAAAGGCCGTTCTTCTGGGCTGGTGAATTCACACGAAGCCACCTTTCCAGCCGGCCTGGGATTCATAGGACCCGGACGCCTGGCTTCTCTCCATCCGCCCAGTTCACACGAGGCCTGGAAACGGGGACCAGGGTTTGCCCCACAAATGGCCCAGCCTCACTTTAGCTTGAGCAGCGTGTCGTGGGAACCCGACCATCGCCGAGCACAAACGAACTAGCTCCCAAGTTCTTACAAAGAGTTCTTTCTACCTTAAGTGAAGACTCCAACTGCTCTTACTCGCAAGTAAATCGCAGTCGCCTTTAGGCCATTTCCCCAGGTTTACTCCGAAGGAAGCGACCGCAGTTCCAACAAACAGAGGGGCTCGGGATAAAATACACGGTTCGCCTTCGTCGGATTTTGTTCCTAGAAAACAGAGCGGAGGGGGAAAGGAAACACACATTAAATAAGAGAAGAGAAAGAGTCGCGTCCACACGACTGCTAAAGCTTTTAACCCGCGTCAATCCATTTTTTAAAAACTTCACTGAAGCGTAAAAGCAACAGAAACGGGTCAGGTTCCCACCGCACGCTCCCCTGCCCAA
>CM019158.1:10653815-10682394 GCA_009733165.1 Naja naja | reverse complement strand
ATTTCCTTCTTCCTCTTTCCCTCCATTTTTCTTCCCTCCCTCCTTCCCCTTCCTTCCTTCCTACCTACCTACGTTCGCCTGTTTGTGCCCACAGTTTCCACAGCCCCCCCCCGCAAAACAAACCAAAAAAACTCTCAACATTTTCGCCTCTTCCTCTCCAGCAGCCACTGCTGGGCACTCCAAGGCGAACAGGTTTCTATGACCCCACCGCGCGTGGATTGTACAACGCCGCCGAGATAAATAAACTTTCAAATATTAAACTCTCTTCAGGAGGATGGAACTTAACCGGGCCGAGAGCGGCTCTGGCGATTTGCCGTTTCAAGCTGTTTTTTTTCCCCAGCCATGGTTCCCTAATTCCCCCACCCTTCCGTGGAGGCATTGAAATCCCCCCACAAAACTTCCCTCATTCTTAAAAAAAAAAAGATTGATTGATTGATTGGTTAAGGATTTAGGCAGGTGCTCCTCACCTTTCGGGAGTCTTCTTTCTTACCCCCTTACCTGCAAGCAGAGATTTGGCCAGGCAGAAAAGCGAGGGAGGGAAAAGTCTTGCACCCAAAGGCGCCTAGTTCGTATTTGTCAATTTCGGGGAGGGGGGAGGGGAATTCTGCAGCGAAATGAACCTCAAATCAGGCGGCGTTTATAAAATTTGGATCTTTGCTTTCCTTCCTTCCCATTCCCCCCCACTCCACCAATTTTAGAGGCCTATTAAAAAAAGGCTGCCTATTACAGTCTTACTGTATATTACTGTATTGTGTGCTAGTCTGTAACACGTACTTCCTCCCCCCCTTGATAAGAGGCTAAAGGTCTTGAAGTCAGACGGGGAGAGGGGGGGCGTGTGGGCTTTTTTTCTCGGCCCTCGCCGGCTCCCCGCTTGATCCAACCTAGAAGTGTCTGGCTTTGATAGGGACCCCAGACTGAACCTTTTCAGAAGGCCTGGAAAAAAAAGGGGGGGGAAACCCACTGCCGAGATGGAAAAGGGTCTTTTGAAAACCCTTTTTAAGGATTAAAAAAAAACAAAAAAAACGGTAGTCCAGGTTTCCGGATCTCAAGGACCTCCTCCACGGGGGAGGGGTGGGTGAGGAAGAAGGGGAGAAACGGAGGAACCGAGCCCCACCGGTGGGCCAGTCGACGCTAAGGCGGAATCTCAAAAGCGGGCCTGAAATCGGTGTCCTTAAATGCCTCCGGGGTGGGGGGCGAGTTTCGGATCCCCTCCCCAAACCTGATTCGGTTTGACCCTAATATACATATACATATACATATACATATACATATACATATACATATACATATACATATACATATACATATATATATATATATATATATTTAAAAAAACACCCTCTTTGGTTCGTCCACGCGCGCTTATAGCTTAATTTAATGATTATTAAAATTATCTTTAAACAGGGGGTGTGCGTGTCGGCCTATCCACTTGGCAGCGGCGGGAAAAGCCGGGCCATGGTCTCGAAATGAAAAACGGGGCAAAGGCCGAAAGGGGCAGAATTTAGAGCCGGCCTCCCTCGCTTGACGTCCAGCGCGATTTTATTAATATGAAGGGCCCCTTCCTTGCTCGAGTTCGCGAAAGGCTGAAGTTCCATTCGAAACTCCACTTGCTTCGCCTTCCTCCGAACTTATAACCGCGTTTCAAGATGGCTTGGTGTTTTTTAAGGGGGGTTGCGCTCTCCCCCAGCCCACTTAAGAGAGGCTTTCCTCCCCCACCCCAATTTAAAAAAAAAAAGGGAAGGACGGGACGTCACCAGCGGAGAAAGGAGCCGGCTGCTTGGGAAGCCAAGGCGGCGGAGCCGAAGGTGGTTTGAGCGGGGTCGTCGGAGGGGCGGCTTTTCTGATCTTGAGCCTCCGGCCTTTTTCCTCGAATGCGGCCGTCTGGCGTTGATCCGGACAGGGAGGAAAGGGGGGAGAAAAAGTGTAGATTTGGTACTGTTTTTTTTTTAAAGGGATCTGAGAAAATTTGGAGTGGTCAAGAAGGATCTAATCTGAACACCCGCCGCATTTCCCCCCCTCCTCCTGTTCATTCCTGATGGTGAAGATGAGCAGAGCCATACTGCTATGTGATTTATTTTCTCTTGGCTCCGCTGAAAGGTTTGGGGACAGGCCAAAAGTTGCAGCGGATTTGGTGGCCTTTACGCGGACTTTATTGAAGCCTTCCTTCCTTCCTTCCTTCCTTCCTTCCTTCCTTCCTTCCTTCCTTCCTTCCTTCCTTCCTTCCTTCCTTCCTTCCTTCCCTCCCCACCTTAGAAAAACAGCTGACCCAGTTTTACTTTTCCTCAACCGGTGGCTGGATTATTTTAATATCTATTGATCTACCTCTCTTTTTCCTTCTTCCCTCCCTCCCTCCTTCCCTCCGTTCTTCCTTCCTCCCTCCCTCCCTCGCCAAATGCAGCAGCCTAGATGGAAAAGAAAAAAATAAAGACGTGTGCGCGGGCGTGAACTTTATATACATTTTCTGGATACTTGACTTAGAGTTCCAGAGACATATATCGAGGGCGGGAGGGAGGGAGGGAGGGAGAGAGAGAGAGAGATAGAGAGAGAGAGAATAAAAAGAGAATAAAATGCACAGATACAAAGAGCGCCCTCCTTCTTCCGAATCGACCCCGTTCTCTTTTTGACCAGCTCCCCTCTGCTCTGCGTGAGCTCGGCTCCAGTGGACGCCCACGGACGAGTATACGGATGGTGTAGGGTCTCCTGCTTGGGCAGGGGTTGGACTAGATGACCTACAAGGTCCCTTCCAACTCTGTTAATCTGTAATCTCCCAGCGGTCTCCCTTCTATCTCCCAAATCATTCCAGGCCCCGACTCGACGCCCCAGGGCAACCTGGTCGGGCAAAAGAGAGAAGGAAGACTCCGCTTCTCCACCGTCTGCGCCGGGCGTCCGTGCCCCCCCGAGAAAAAAGGGAGGCGGGAAACAACCCCATGGGCGAGCTGGGGAGGAAGGCGTTTCCAATTTCCCCCCATTGCTCTTCCACGCCCGGCTCGGGGAGCCGTTTGCTAACAGCCTTGTGTGACCGCGCTGAAGTCTTCTTTAGTAAACCCTAGTAGTTAGTTTGGGGTGTGTGTGTGTGTGTGTGTGCAGCCTGTCTTTGCTTGCCTGCTACTAGGAGGTACGAGCTGCCACTCTCACCCCCGGTCAGTTCAAGTCTTCAGTCCTCATCGAGGATGCTGAATCAACCTGAGCAGATGGAGACAGTTTATTGAAAAGTAGCCATGGGCTTAGTTTCTCCCACTAGGTCTTGTGTGGGAAAAGGATAGAAAGAGGAGGGGGGTTTCTGAGTGAATTGAGGAGCTGCTTCCATCAACAGGTTGCCCCCTCCCCAGATTCCCCACCCTCCAGCCTCTTATTTCTGAGACAGGCTGCCTCTAAAGACCCCAAGGAGCCCTTTTCTTCTTTTTTCTTTTTAAAAACATGGGACCTGCAAGAAGAGGTGGTGTGGGGTCTCCCACTTGGGCAGGGGCGGGGTTGGACTAGATGACCTACAAGGTCCCTTCCAACTCTGATTATCTGTTAAAAAAGAGCTGGAGTTAAAGATTTCCTCCAGGGCTGCTATTGCCAAAAGTTTAGTCCCTGAGCTAAACACCCCGAAAATACAAGCCTGAAATTAGGATGGGGTTCCCCCACCCCCAGGTATAGCAAGCCACAAACCAACCAAAGTTTACCCTGAATCCAGCTTTGCTTGTTTATGGGCATGTCCTACATGCCTACATGGATTCAAGGTAAACTTTGGTTGGTTTGTGAGCAGCCTCGATCCATCCGGTGGGTGGACAGAGCCAACCGGTGGCCTGGCCATGAGTGGAAATACCCCACCGTTGTTCCTCATTTGTGTGATTGATTGATGAGATGCCATCGAGCTGTTTGGGATCCCTAACGACTGCAGATTTTCTCACCAGGACGGCCTGCTCCCCCCACCCAACCTGCTCCTGTAACTGAGTTCATACCTGGGAAACAAGGTGGGGGGAATAATAGCCTTCCCCAACCGTGTGATTTCCAAGTGGTCTCCCATCCAGACAATTAGGACAGCAGCATTTGGGAGCCGCCGAGATGAATGAATGAATGAATGAATTCTTTTATTGGCCAAGTGCGATTAGACACACAAGGAATTTGTCTTTGGTGCTTATGCTCTCAGTGCACACAGAAAGGAAAGATACATTCAAGAATCAAAAGGTACAACACTTAATGGTAGTCATAGGGTACCAAATAACTGTATTTGAGATGACTGATGGCATAATTTTAATAGAAAAGGCAATTACTTTCAAATCTAACAAACCAGAGACTGGCATTTCCATTGCTAAGCAAGATGCTTCTTAAATTTATTTTTGCCTCCTTTTGCACCTTTAAGTGAATCACTGCAGCTATTAAGTTAGTCACCTGGTTGTTAGGTTGAATCCAGCTTCCCCGTTGACTTTGCTTGTCAGAAGGTCGCAAAAGAGGAATCACGTGACACACACACACACACACACACGTATACATGCACACCCCAGGATGCTGCGACCGTCATACATATGAGCCGGTTGCCACATGGCAGTCACAAGTCCCTTTTTTCCCATGCCGTGGTAACTTTGGTCACTCAGTGAACTTTTGTCAGTCAAGGACTATCTGTAGCTCAACTTCCTAAACCACAAATCTAGATAAACTAAGAACATGAGCTGTCTTTTCTTCCTGGCCCATTTGTAGATTACCTTCTGATCTCATGACTCACAACCCCCAACTTGGAAACTGTATAATCAAAACTGTACCCCCAAAAAACCTTCCAAGATTGTTCTTCCTCGCTCTTTATTCTTTCCCAAGTTCCTTTTTAAAAAAAATACTTAAAAAATATCAAAGACAAATTTCTTGTGTGCCCAGTCACACTTGGCCAATAAAGAATTCTATTCTATTCTATTCTATTCTATTCTATTCTATTCTATTCTATTCTTCATTTATTCTATTCTTTTCTTCATTTATTCTGTTCTATTCTATTCTTCATTTATTCTATTCTACTCTATTCTATTTTCTACTATTTATTCTGTTCTATTCTATTCTATTCTATTCTATTCTATTCTATTCTATTCTATTCTATTCTATTCTATTCTTACCGTAGTGTATTTTCTCTTGAATTTTATTGCACCTATTGTGTCAGTTTGGAATTAAGCGACGCCTAGACCTGAACAAATTAAATTAAAATGTTCAAGCGAGCTTGGCTTATTTGCATAATGCGTTTGAAAGATGGTAATTTAGAGCTGGTGATTTTGCACCCAGGAGCAACCCAGGACAACTCTGGACAGAGTTAACTGTATAATCCCATTCTTTGTTTTCTGGGCTCTCAGTGATATTCTCAAGAGTCATCTTCTTTAACACTCCCACTCAAATATCTTCCTACCCTGCTCTTGAAAACCCAACTTTCACTTCCACAGAGTGTCACAGGGATAACCATGGTTTCCCAGGAGCCTTTTGACTTTTGTAGCTGTAGTGGTATCCCGGCATCTGGATATCTTTTCTTTTTCCAAATCAATTTTATTAATTTTCTATTAATTGCATTCCTTAGTGCTTAATAAACATCTTGTCTGGGTATTTAATCTGCTTAACAATATTTTGTTATATATTTTTTGAAGAGTTCATGGCTACTCAAGGGTGTCGTTCTTAAGTGCTGTTTCCTTTCCTGTTGATACAGTTAATCCTCGCCTTACGACCACAGTTGAGCTCAAAATTCCTGTGGCTAAGCAAGAGAGTTAAGTGAACTTTGTCCTGTTTCACGATCTTTCTTGCCACCGTCGTTTAAGCGAATCCCTGTAGTCACACGGTCGTGAAGCGAATCTCGGCTTTCCCCTTGGCTTTGCCTGTTGGAAGGTCACAATACGGGGATCGCATGACCCCAGGGACAGTGCAACCGTCATAAGTACGAGCCAGCCTTAATTTGGATCGCGTGACCCTGGGGAATGCTGCAACAGTCGTGAGTTGTGGAAAAAAAAATGGTCCTTTTTCCCCCCCAGTGCCGTCGTAACTTCGAATGGTTACTAAACGAACCATCGTAAGTCGAGGACCAATCCTAAAAGGCAGAAGTTATTTCCCTGCCTTTCGCCGTTGGTTCTAAAACGGGTTGCTGTCGCGGTGATGAGTTTGGCCTTTATTGTTCATCTTTTATTGCTGTTTCCTTACGTTTCTTCTGAGTTTCTTCCCCTTTTGACTCCCTTTTTCCTTAATAAGACGTAGCGTTGAGATCTCAGTCATCCTACAAGGTATTCAATATATTGAAGGAAATGAACTTGGATATTATCTTTCCCCTTGGCCTTCCTGAGCTGCTAATTTTCAGCGTGCCAGTGATGAGGATCAGTTCCTGGTGTGGATCCCTACGAATAATATTTATAACAGGGGAATGTCGGTGTAGTTCTGCCCATTAGCATTAACAGAGTTGGAAGGGACCTTGGAGGTCATCTAGTCCAACCCCCCACCCAAAGCAGGAGACTCTACACCATTTCTGACAGATGGCAGTTTAGTCTCTCCTTGAAAGCCTCCAGGGATGAAGCTCCCACAACTTCTGAAGGCAACTTCTGTTCCATGGGTTGATTGTTCTCACTGTCAGGAAATGTCTCCTTATTTCCAGGTTGAATCTCTTCCTGATCAGTTTCCATCCATGATTCCTTGTCTGGCCTTCAGGTGCCTTGGAAAATAGCTTGACCACCCCACCATCCTCTCTCTGGCAGCCCCTCAAATACTGGAACCCTGCTCTCCTGTCTCCCCTGGTCCTTCTCTTCACTAGACTAGCCAGGCCCAGTTCCTGCAACCATTCATCGTATGTTTTAGCCTCCAGTCCCCTCATCATCCTGGTTGCTCTTCTCTGCACTCTTTCTAGAGTCTCAACCTCTTTTTTATAGTGTGGTGACCAAAACAGTCCTCTAGGTGTGGCCTTACTAAGGTTTTATAGAGTAGCATTGGTACCTCCGTTGATCTTGATTGTATCCTCTGTTATGCTATGTTGTGGTTTCTAATTCTTCCCTGCATCCATATATATGGATTCTTCCCTTGTTTTCCTTTTAAAAGATCTTTCGCACATGCCCAGAAACCATGTTAGTTTACTACTTCCTACATTCTTTTAGTAACCAGAAGGTGGAATCCCTGACTGTACCAAGAAGTCTCTTTTTTCCTTTGCCCTCCTCATGCCACTTTCCTCCTTTTTTTTTTTGTTTTTGACCACAAAAACTCAGAACAGGCCAAAAGTTGTGTCGTGTGGCTCCGTTTTACTGTTCGGGTAAAATTCACGAGCTGGTGAATGGTGGCGGAGGGGGAATCCCGGGAGGGGATTGAGAGTGTGTGTGGGGGGGACGACACCCAGAGCTTTGCAGTGCTTTGAATTATGAAATCATAATTGTCTCGCACGATGAGAATGGCCTCAGGCTGTCCTCTAAGAAAGCAAAGGGCAGAGTTGGAATGGCTCCTCAGGTTATAAAGTCTTTGGGGCATGTATTTCCAAAGGGTTTCCCCCCCCACCCTTTTCCTTTTCTGAAAATGCCAATGAGGTCACCTTACTTAAGGCATAAAGAGTTCTTTGTCCCCCCTTGGGCTTCGGCTGTTCCTCATCTCTCCTTTCTCTTCCTTTCTCTCTCTCTCTCTCTCTCTCTCTTTTTTTTCTCCTTCCCCCTGGCCTTTCTCTCTATGCATGGAGGCCTTGGAAATGAAGACACATGGAGGAAAAAAATCTCTCTCTTTTTTTTTGCTCCTTGGGTGAGGGAACCACCCAGAAACCACCTCTCTCCTGCCGCCTGGATCTTGGCACCTTGATCCCACACGGGCAGCCAGATCGAGAATTAAAAAAAAGAAAATAAAGATGTTTGACTCCTCTCTTACACCGAGGGCGAGTTAGTTCTGGACTGTGGGTTGTGGGAAGCCGAGAGAGCTTCTGGGCACGTGCAGATAGTCCTTAGTGGGGAAATGTTATCGCCCAGGGATCTAAGATCTAAGAAGGCAGGGGCCTTCGGTTCAAAGGATTATGCCTTAAGTCAAGGTTTTTTTTTGTTTTATTTATATGGAAGTATTTTGAAGACAGTGTATTGTGCTCCTTTTTCACGGACTTCACACATACCTAGGGTTTTCGTTACCTTGGTTAGTTACAGAATAGAGCTGGAAGGGATCCTTAGAGGTCTTCTAGTCCAACCCTCTGCTCAAGCAGGAAACTCTAGACCATTTCAGACAAACGGGCTGCCCAGTCTCTTCTTAAAACCCTACCCTTCCTGGATCAGCCTGCTACGTGAAGTGGAAATAAAAGAGAAAAGGGTGTGGCTAGGGTTAGCCTCGCCCACTCTTTGCTGTGGCTCCACCCTCAGGATTCTTTATTGATGTATTTTGCATATGGCAAATACGCTATGAGGCTGTCATGGTTAGTAGCTAGCCTGCTTTCCTTTCCGGTTATCTCCAAGGCAATGGGGTCCTGAGTGGTTTTTCTCAAGCCTGAGGCCTCCATTACATGGAAAGCTGCGTTGATCGTCATCTGGGGATCTTTCAAAAGGGATCTGGGCGAGGGAACATTTGATGGAGGCCCGGATGGATCCTACCAAACCTCAGATGGAATTGGTGTTTGAACAAGGGGTGGGGGGGGGAAAGTGCTCACTTTTGTCCTTCTGTCGTAAAGCCGGAGCGATGAAGCAGAAGGAAACATGTTGGCATGTGCAAAGTGTGGCGATATTAAGATGTGTGGACTTCAACTCCCAGAATTCCCCAGGCAGCTTGTCTGGCTAAGGGATTCTGGGAGTTGAAGACCACAAGTCTTCAAAGCTGCCAAATTTGGAGACCCCTCCCCCCCTGGTTTAGAGGATGGGGTGTTGAACCTGAGACGGCTCTGACAAGTGTGGTTCTTCCCAATATTGGGCTTTTTGATATTAACAGATTAATCAGGAAGGGACCATGTAGGTCATCTAGTCCAACTGCCCGCCCAAGCAGGGGACCCTGCACCATTTCTGACCAATGGCAGTCCAATCTCTTCTTGAAAGCCTCCAGGGATGAAGCTCCCACAAGTTCTCAAGGCAACTTCTGTTCCATGGGTTGATTGTTTTCACTGTCAGAAAGTTTCTCCTTATTTCCAGGTTGAATCTCTCTCCTTGGTCAGTTCCCATCCATTGTTCCTTGTCTGGCCTTCGGGTGCCTTGGAGAATAGCTTGACCCCTTCCTCCTCTCTCTGGCAGCCCCTCAAATATTGGCTGCTCTCCTGTCTCCCCTGGTCCTTCTCTTCCCTAGACTAGCCATGCCCAGTTCCTGTAACTGTTCTTCATATGTTTTAGTCTCCAGTCCCCTCATCATCCTGGTTGCTCTTCTCTGCACTTTTTCTAGAGTCTCAACCTCTTTTTTATAGTGTGGTGACCAAAACCAGATGCAGGACTCTAGATGTGGCCTTACCAAGGCTTTATAGAGTGGGACTTCAAGCCATATTCTAGACCTTGAGCTCCAGATGATGGTGTGCGTGCCGATACCAGAACATTGGAGCTGGCCTCCTGGGTGGAGCTGACTTCACCTTGTCAGGAGGATGCTGACTCGCCTAAAAAAGGTCCTCAGCATCCCAGCCCAAACCTCTTCAAAGCTTAGTGTGACGTTCACCTTCCTGACACAGCACACCGCTATTCTTGTGGGCTGTCAATCACTCATGAGAGAAAGGCAGTTCCTGAGCAGAGAGCTTCTCAACGCTGCCTGCGATGATCGCATCGGGCTCTCCGGAGGACCTGCCTGCGATGAGGCCTTCCTTCTCCTTCCCCATCAAGTGGGGACTCCTGCCTCTGCAGCTCATTCAACCTGGAAACAAGGAGGGATTTCCTGACCGTGAGAACCATCAACCCATGGAAGAGAAGTTGCCTTCAGAAGTTGTGGGAGCTTCATCCCTGGAGGCTTTCAAGGAGAGACTGAAATGCCATCTGTCAGAAATGGTGTAGGGTCTCCTGCTTTGGGTGTGGGGCGTTGGACTAGATGACCTACAAGGTCCCTTCCAACTGTGTTAATCTGTTAAATCTGGGCTAAAGCTTTCAAGAAGAGACTGGACTGCCATCTGTCAGGAATGGTATAGGGTCTCCTGCTTGGGCAGAGGGGGTTGGACTAGATGACCTACAAGGTCCCTTCCAACTGTGTTAACCTGTATCTCTATCCTTGATCTGGGAACCTTGGGAGAAATAGCTGCCAACTTTCTTTTCCCTGTACCCTTCATGGATCCTTGCGGAAAACTGTTTCTATCCTGCCTCGGAGTGACCCTGAGTTCACATTGATGGGCTTGGGTAGCTAAGCTAAACTAGAGTTGGGTCTGGGGGTGGTTCTGGATGCTAGGAGGAACCAGTCCTTGCTGCCAGCATGCAGGAAGCGTGCAATCAGAATTGGCCAGAAAGTTGTTTATTCGTTTGGGCATCTCAGCCTCCTGACAACATCATCGTTATGCTATATTTACTCAATTTAGGGGTAAAAATGTGCCATGACAGATAAATATCTACCTGTGGCATCTTGCATTCCATTCCACATTGTCTTTCCTTCCTTCCTTCCTTCCTTCCTTCCTTCCTTCCTTCCTTCCTTCCTTCCTTCCTTCCCTCCCTCCCCCTTCCCCTCCCTCCCTTCCTCCTAATTTCTTTTTCTATTCCCTTTCCTCCCTCCCTCCCTCCCTCCCTCCCTATTTTTCTCCACCTTTTTCCCAATTCAGTTTGCCTTTCCTTTCTTTCCCAGTGAAAAACACCCACCCACCTCTTCCTCAAATTTTTCCCCCTTTGCTATCAGGGTCTTGGAAGGATGATGTCACTGCTCCTCATGGTTCTTTTATTTCCCCCCCCTCCCCACCACGTGATTCAGCCAGGCAATTAGAAATGGGGAGGTGGGGGGGGGGCAAAGGGAGTTAATCTGGTAATTGAAGTGATGTGTAATTACAGCCTAAATCCAAATTACCTAGGGTTATTTTTAAGGGGGGAAATTTCTTATTTTCCAATGAACCCGTTCTTCTATTTTGATTTCCCCCTTTGCCAGAATAACTTGTGTGGATGTGGATGCAGTGGCTCAGGTGACCCCCAACCCCCCCAGGAGGGGAGAAGCAAGGACTGGGGTGGGGGTGTCGATGACAATTAAAGCAGCAGGGACAAAGAATGTCCTTCCCAAAGAAAGGGATGCTTGAAAAGATTTGAAGCCCAGATGGGTTGGTTGGCTTGAACACCGGCTGGAAAGGGGTGTATTTGTGTGTGTGTGTGTGTGTGTGTGTGTGTGCTGAAGTTAGCCACTGCCTTGGTTGTTCATTGTGGTGCTTCTATTTGTGCAAGGCCGCGTTTCTCAACCTTACCAACTTTTACGAGGTGTGGACTTCCAACTCCCAGAATTCTCCAGCCAGCCGGTCCAGCTGGGGAATTCTGGGAGCCGAAGTCCGCCCATGCTGGCTGGGGAATTCTGGGAGTTGAAGTCCACAAAGTCTCAAAGTTGCCAAGTTTGGAGACCTCTGTTCCACGTGCTTCCAACTTTGTCACTTCGACTTCTTCAGATCCAACAAACAAGATTTTTTAAAAATAAATAAATAAATAAATCTAAAAGTAACTAAATAAATAAATGGTGGCCGCAAATGGGAAGGGATACATGTTTTTGAGTGGGATGGGGTGGATGTTCGAGGCCTGCTCCTTTGTGCGGATTCTCCACTTGTCGAAACACAGAACATCAAAGACAAAAGGAGTCCTAAAAGATCATCTAGATTAACCCTCTCCCAGGGCCAGGGAATCCAGGCAGCCATGCAGCCTTCTGAATAGGGAGCTATTGTGTCAATACCTTCAGGGATGGACAGTCTGTCGGTTTGCCTGTCTGATTCTTCCAAATGGATCCCGAATTAATGAAGCTCTCCCTAGATCCCAGCTTGATTTTTTTTGCAGGGGGGAGGATATTTAATTTATCTTCCATGTTTCATGCTTGGCAGCAACGTTTGTCATTCGCTCTTTCAGGTTTTTTTTTTAAATTCAATTTCTACAGTCTAGCCCCCTTTACAATCTGTAGGGGGCGGGAAAGTGACCGTTTGAAAAGAGATATGAATGCAGGAAGCTGGTTTAAATTGCATTTGTTCCATTATTCTGCGGGAGACCTAAGATTACGACCGCTTTATAAAGCCCTAGAAAGGCCACACCTGGAATACTGCAACCAATTTTGGTCACCATACTACAATATGTATGTATGTGTTGAAGCTTTGGGGGAAAAATCCAGAGAAGAGCAACTAAGATGATCAAAGGCCTGGGGGCTAAAACATACGAAGAATGGCTGCAGGATTTGGGTTTGGCTAGTTTAAAGACAAGAAGAATTAGGGATGACAGGATGGCAGTATTCTAATCTTTGAGGGGCTGCCACAAAGAAAAGGGGGGGTCAACTTATTCTCCAAAGCAGCAGAGGGCAGGACAAGAAACAATGGCTGGAAACTGATCAAACCTAGAATTGAGGAGAAACTTCGTAACAGTGAAGACAATTAACCAGTGGAACAGCTTTGTCTTCAGAAATTGTGGGTGCTCCATCACGGGAGGTTTTTAAGAAGAAACTAGACACCCACTTATCTGAAATAGTAGACCTTCTCCTGCTTGAGCAGGGGGCAGGACTAGAAGACCTCCAAGGTTCCTTCCAGCTCATTCATTCTAGATTCTCCTGTTAGATTCTGCGTTTTCCCTGCTTCTTCCAGCAAGGCGAGTTCAACAAAAGCCTCTAAATTTTCCCTTTCCGTCATTGGAAAAAATCCCTCCCTCCCTCCCTCCCTCCCATCCAAAAAAAATGTGTAAAACAGCAGGATTCAGTTTGTGCTTTTGGTGTGAACCTTTTACCCACCAAAGTGCACATACGGGAGCAATGGGCACTTTTAATGTGACCAGAGGTGCGCCTGGCCCAGGTTTCAGGGATGAGTTTCCTCCCAAAAAGCAGACAAGGCGAGGACTGCGCCCGACGAACCAGTCGACGGGCAGGGAGGCGATATTGTAACCAATGTTGGGCATTGGCCAGGGGGGTTGGACTAGATGACCTCGAAGATCCCGTCCGGTCCGTTAACTTCCCCTGAGCCTCCGACAGATCAATCCGTTTGCCAACGCACAAATGTTATTACTTCCCATTTGCAAAATGGAAAGAGCCAAAAGCCTTTGTACGAGGTTTATTTCTTCTTTTCTAAGGCTGGATATTAAATTCTGTTTGCTTGCTTGCGGTCGTTATATTGTAAGAACCTGGCCAGTGCACTTCTTCTCAAGCCACGTTTTGTGGCTTAGCAAACCCCGTGGTGGCTTATTCAGCAAATCATGAATAAGTGGTCTTAGCAGTGTACAGGAATCCAAGCTAATGGTTTTTCTTTCTTTCTTTCTTTCTTTCTTTCTTTCTTTCTTTCTTTCTTTCTTTCTCTCTCTTCTTTCTTTCTGCCTTCCTTCCTTCTTCCTTCTTCCTCCTCCTTCCTTCCTTCCTTCCTTCTTTTTTCTCTTTCTTTCTTTCTTTCTCTTTCTTTCTTTTTACCTACCTACCTACCCTCCTCCCTCCCTCCCTCCCTTCTTCCTTCCTTCCTTCCTGTCTCTCTCTCTGTCTCTTTCTTTTTCTTCCTTCTTCCTTCTTCCTTCTTCCTTCCTTCCTTCCTTCCTTCCTTCCTTCCTTCCTTCCTTCCTTTTTCTCTCTTTCTTCCTTCCTTCCTTTTTCTCTTTCTTTCTTTCTTTCTTTCTTTCTTCTTTCTTTCTTTTTACCTACCTACCTACCTACCCTCCCTCCCTCCCTCTCTCCTTCCTTCCTTCCTTTCTTTCTTTCTTTCTTTCTTTCTTTCTTTCTTTCTTTCTTTCTTTCTTTCTTTCATTTCACAGCCCTGATTCCACCTCCAGCTCTGTTTTCTTTTCTTTCCCTGTCAGCGGCTTCCCAGAATGAAACACCCCATTTCTGACAACAAGGTTGAGAGAAAAATGTAGCCATCACAGATTCGATAATAGACAGAAGGCTGGGGGTGACACAATATTTGTCTAATAGTTAACGGTCTGCTTTTCGGTGCCGGTATGCTCTCTTGTCATATCAAAGCCACCTTGTTCTGGCCCTGAAAATTGGTTTAATTATATCAGCAGAATGTTTCTTTTTTTAATTCCGCCTGCAATTAGTCCATCTCGTGGCCTGCAATTTATTTTAATAAAAAAATGCAAACCGCCAGAGTTTTCGGTTCCCTAGTCCCGGAGGGGGGAAGGGGGTGGGGGAACGGGACCAATGCGATTGGTATGTTTAATTTCATTAACGACAGTACAGCCTACTGGAAACAGAATTGGATCCAATCAGCTTTCTGTGGCTTAAACACCGACCCTCTTGAAACAATTCATTATTGCATTAGCTGTCACACCACTAACTACGGAATCCAAGGCATATTACTTGCTATTTTTATAACCTTTTTGCAAATGTGCTGTTAAGATAATTTGTAATCATGCAGTTAGGGCTTGCTATTCTTATTCTTATTTTATTTTATTTTTTTAAATCTGGGCTTGTTGCTTCCCAGTTAAGAGTGTTTTATCGCCCCCTCGAAGAAAAGCTATTTGTTTTCACAGGCATGTTTTACGAACTGATTTACAGTGGGTTTACTTTTAGAGTTTCCACTTTATCCTTCCATTGGCAGAATAGATTATTAGCAGCCAAGCAAACACCGTGTTTGGTATATATTTTTTTCTCTCTCTCTCCGAAATCGTATGTTTCTCTCCTTTTGTTATTTAGTGTGTGGAAAATGGTCCCAGCCTACGACCAGAGGCTATTTAATAGTGCACACTAAATCTTAGTGTTAATCTCTGAACGCTAAAACATATCTCGATGATTAACTCAAAAGGTCTTGAGACAAATCCCCATGTTTAAGTGTGTTTTCCGCACCTTCAGAAATCATAAACATTTCCTTTTTTAAAATAGAAAAACTATTAAAACTGTCAAACTATTTAGTAAGACTGTATTACTATTCTTCTTCTCATCCTTCCTTTTACCTATCTCTTCCAACTTATAATTATAACTGTTATTTGTGTTGCTTGTATCTCTACAATTTATACTGTTTTATTTCTTCCCTAGTACGATTTGATTGCTTATTAGTAACCTATGACTATCACTAAGTGTTGTATCATGATTCTTGATGAATGTATTTTATTTTTTCTTTATGAACACTGACAGTTTATGCACCACAGACAAATTACTTGTGTGTCCAATCACACTTGGCCAATAAAGAATTCTATTCTATTCTATTCTATTCTATTCTATTCTATTCTATTCTACTCTACTCTATTCTATTTAAAAAAAAATAAAATCAAACCGTTGCCTAGGGGAAGACATTTTTTCTGATTTTTTCCTGATTTTTTTTCTGATTTATCTTTTCTGTATTTGGTCCAAGTGTTGAAACAGAGCCCTCTTTCCATCTGTAGATCATGAGGTGCAGTGGAATGGTTTTTGAATCTTGCCACTGAAATCCCAAGCTCTTCTTTTGCTGGCTAAGAGGCCTAACGTTATTTGCCAGCAGCGAATAATGTGGGATAAGCGAATCATTATTCCTGCCCGAATTCACCCAATTCTCCCGAAGATTGTCGGATTTGCAGAATTGTAAAATAATTCCCCAGTCCCCTGTTGGAAAACATTTCCCAGCTGTCCCTGGAAAAGATGAAGTGGCTGTTAACCCGTTTGAGAGGAAAATGTTAAATAAACTTTGGACTATTCAAAACCCTCGGGTTCCCCTGAATACAATTAACTTAGGACGTGTCTGCACAGAATTGCATACTTTACAATGGAGATTGATTTAAATTGGGTGTGCAAATAAACCTCCGTTTAAATTGTTTTGATTCCAATAGTCTGAATCAGACTGATGATCTCACTGTGGACTGCAAAACATGGATGCTTCTTCTTCTTCTTCTTCTTCTTCTTCTTCTTCTTCTTCTTCTTCTTCTTCTTCTTCTTCTTCTTCTTCTTCTTCTCCTCTCCTCCTCCTCCTCCTCCTCCTCTTCCTCCTCCTCCTCTTTCCCTTCTCTCCTCCTCCTCTCCTCCTCCTCCTCCTCCTCCTCCTCATACATTTCCCTCCTCTCTGACTTTTCTCAACACCCCTGTGAGGTAGGCTACAGAGGTTGCCTTAAACCGATTCTCATGGATCCACAGGGGATCTTTCAATACATGTTAGTTGGACGACAGCCAAGCGAACAACCCTTGAGATTATTGAAGTTCTCCCACTAACAGCTGCCAAGAGGTTTAATGCCTGATGCAACTGTATTAAAAAAATTAATCCATAAATAAAAGCAACATGACTCGGCTTAGGCCAGTGGGTTTCCCAACCTCTCCCAGTTTAAGATGCATGGACTTCGACTCCCAGAATCCTCCAGCACGCATGCCTTGGCTGGGGAATTCTGGGCGTTAAAATCTATGCCTTTTAAAAGTTGGTGAGGTTGAGAAACGTTGGTTTAGAAATTAGATAACGTGGAAGAATCGAGCAATGTAATCTGGCCAGGATCACGTCTTTTGGCTTGGTGGGGCTGCCTTCCCAACCCTTTCTATATACATTGTAATTGACTGTTTATTCTTTCTGATCTGGTAGTTAGCAGCCTTGAATTGCAGGGGGAAACGCCTCTCCACCTTTTTTTTTTTTTTCCCCAGAAGAAAAATAGTTTCATTTTAAACTCTTTTGCAAACGGTGTGTCTGCCCAACTCGGCCTCGTGTTAACGTTGTGTGTTTTTAAAAAAAATTATTTGAACAACTGAAAACATTTCTAAATTTCCAAGCACGATATAAATAATTCTCCTGTTGTACAGCTCTGTGATCATTTTTGAAAAGTCTTCTCTGGTGCGAAAGAAACTCTGGCAAGGTAATATATATATGTATATATATATATTTAGAGCTAGTTGGAATGGAAAGCAAAATTACGATTTGTTTGCATTTTGTTTTGCTTTGTAGTTTTTTTTTTAAAAAAATACATGTTCCTTTTTTGTGTAAATTGGAGCCCGTTCAGCCTCGCAGATTAAAAGCTAGAACCGCAGAGTGGATAATAAAGATGGTTGAAATTTCTTCCTTTCTTTTTTCCCTCCCCAAACTCTTAATGCTTTCCGTTCTACTTAAAACAGTTGAAGAAATATTGGATTTTGGTTTAGAAGAAAGACAAAACTACGATGATGGTTGTTACATCTGACTAGGGCGGCTTTCCCAGCATTTCTTGCCGACGACATGAATAAATACCATTCTTGCAGGACCAGTAATTTAAATCCAGCTTTTCTGACAGCATTAAATGACCCTGAAAAATCACCACCATTGCTTCCTCTGCGTTTTATCTTTTCTCCTGCTGGCCAACTTAATCCTGTAGAGGCTCTTATAGATCTTCTCTGTTTTATATAAGCAGCAAGCCGAAAAGCAGTTGCGATAAGGAATATAGTAACCAAAAAAAGATGCATCATTCAGCACAATATTAGAAGCATCTGTGCCTTCCCTGGGCCAGCTTGTTCATTTCCTATCCGCCGAAAGACATGTTTGGAGACATTCCAGAGAGTCCTCAATTTATGACCACAATTCCTCTTGCTGAGTGAGCTTTGCCTCCCGTCTTACAACCTTTCTTGCCTCTGCTTTTAAGCGAATCCCTGCCGTTGATGAGTTAATAACCCAGTCATTAAGTAAAGCTGACTTCTCCAGCTTCACTTCCCTGCAGAAAGGTGACTCCGGAACCCGGCAATGGTCATGAGTCGGTTGCCAAGCATTGGATCACATGAACTCCGGGGGTCATAACTGTGAAACGTGGTCGTAACTCACTTTTTCCAGCGCCCTTGTAACTTGGAACGGTCATTAAATGAACTGTTGTAAGTCGAGGACTTCCTGAATTGAAGAAGTGCAGGAAGACCAACAGGAGGGGAAAAAAAATGGAGAGGTTATTTAAGAAGTTTAGAAAGACTAACAGAAAAAAAGAGATTATTTAAGAAGTTTAGGAAGACTAACAGAAAAAAATGAGAGGTTTCTTTCTTGCCATAGTGAACCAGAGCTTTTGAGTTTCAGTTTGCTTGATTCAACAACTTCTTAGGTTTTCTGTTAGGTCTCTTGTTGAGAAAAAAAACGAGAGCAGTCCAGTTGCAGTTCTGCTTCAAAACTCTCCCCACCCCCCAAACCATCCTGTGAATTAAAATAATCAATTAATCCCTTGCTCTGGCTCTATTACCTTGGAAAGAGTGTCACCCACCCAAATTGCTGTTTTTGCTGTCGCGGCTTTCCCAACACTCCTAAATAAACATGGGCTTTGCTATAATTTTTTCTTTTTCTTTTAAAAAAAGAGTGCTATTAACACGTTCACGAACCTATCAAAACAAATGTGGCGAGGAAACACGCTTTGCGCAGGCCGTTAAGGAAACCTGCTCGTTTGATTTGAAAGGCGTAATTAATAGGAAAGGGGTAAACAGCGCTTAGGAGCCAAGAGCCACCCTTGTAACCTTGTCGGGCGTCTTGGGAAGCTTGCAGGCTGTTGGTATAAAATATAACTTTAAAAAAATGGTTTAAGGGCCAAAACTCTGTGTGTGTGTGTGTGTGTGTGTATGTGTGTGTGTGTGTGTGTATTCATTGCCTCCCAAATTTGAGAGCATCCAATGTATGCTGTTGGTTCATGTATGATATGCCACATACCGGTGTTTCCCAATTGGGGCAAACTTTTAAGAGGTGTGGGACTTCAACTCCCAGAATTCCCCAATTCCTGGCTGGGGAATTCTGGGAGCTGAAGCCCACACTTCTTAAAACTGCCCAGGTTGAGAAACACAGCCACCATCGTCTCCTTTTAACGACCCCATAATCCCTTGCATCGGGGTGGAGTCTGAGCAACTGGACGGAGCTGATTGTTTTACTGGCCGGATGCCCTTCCTTGTTGCCAGGGCGGAGTTTTGCTCGGCAGAGAACTCTCTGCCTCAAACTAGCATTGAACTCACAGCCTCATGATTGTGAGGCAAGAGCTCCACCTCTAGGCCACCACACAACCTGGAAGGGACCCTGGAGGTCTTCTAGCCCAGCCCTCTGATCAAGCAGGAGACCCTAGACCCATCAGTCAATCAGAAGAGACCTGGAAGGGACACGGGAGGTCTTCTAGTCCAGCCCCCTGCCCAAGCAGGAGACCCTAGAGCATTTCAGACCAACGGGCTGCCCAGTCTCTTCTTGAAAGCCTCCAGTGATGGAGCACCCGCGATTTCCAGTGGCAAAGCTGTTCCCCTGGTTAATTGTCCTCCCTCTTAGGAAGTTTCTACTTAATTCCAGGTTGCATCTCTCTCTGAGACGTTGCCCCTGCCTCTTGCCCAGCCCTCAGTGGAGATCAAAAGGGAGAAAAGCGGTGCCGTCTAGATCTCAAGAGCGGTGCCAGCTAGAAGTTTTGAATTACAAGGCCCCTAATCAATCGATCGATCCGTGCAAGGGCCCTCGACCCCCTCTGAGAAGTCCATAACGGTGGGAAAGATGGAAGGGAAGGGAAGAAGAAGACAAGGACCAGCCAGAAGATGAAGGGGTGGATTAGGGGGCGTGCATAAGCGCACCAACGTGCCTACCGTCCCTGTCCTATTGATTCTTTTTATTTTTCTTATACGTATCCATTTCATGTATTCATGACTATGTTTATCCTTATACTTGTTACCTTGTAAGCGATTGACAAATCAAATAAATAAATAAATTGTTTGAAGGACCAGGGTTGGAGACCAATATTCCCAGAGAACATCCATCCACAATTGCCACTGAAAGTTGCCACTGACTTTCATGGCACCTAATCCATCAAACGAACACTTTACCCTTGACTCCTCATCCTCTCCGATTTTTCCCGTGACAATTATAGTCCTCGACTTGCCACAGTTCATTTAGGGACCGTCTGAAGTTCCAACGCCAATGGAAAAAAAGGCGACTCAACGATCGTTTCTCACCCTTAACGGCCGCTTAACGGCATCCTCGTGGTCACGTAATCAAAATCCAGACACACACGCAACTGCCCCCACTTGGTGACGGACTCGTATTTACGACGGTCGCGGCGATCATGTGATACACACACACACACACACACACACACACACACACCCTTTTGGGCCGAGCAAATTTCAAGGGGGATTCGCTTAACGACCAGGAGACTAACTTAATAAACTGGGAAGCGATCCACTTCAAAGACGTGGCAAGAAAAGTCGTAAGACCGGAGAGGGGGTGGTGGTGGCGGCGGGCAAAGCTCCCGTAGCCAACATTTCACTTAGCGGCGGAAACGTTGGGCTCAATTGCAGTCGTAAGTTGAGGACTACCTGCAAATTTAAAAACCCCTACCTTAGGAACCCCAAACGGATCCTTCGAACTGAGCAACTTAAAAAGCAAAGGCTGAAACACATTTTTTTTTCTCTCTCCTGCCTTTCCCCCACTTTTTAAATGAAAAGGAATTTAAATTTCCCTGCCAGGTTCGCCAACCTCTTAACATTCTTGAAACAGGTTTGCTTCGATTTTATTTTGCGTGCGGTTTTCCTTTTGACCCTCCTCTTCTTTTGAAAGCGGCTATTTTAGCTATATTTCTAGGCATTGGGTTTTTTTTTTAATAAAGCGTTTAAGGATATTTGGTCTCTCTCACACACACGGGCAGCCTCTGCAAAGCCAGCGCTGAAAGGCGGCCAATAAATTACATACATAAATAAGTCAGTTGACTTTATGTTTGGCCGGTATTTAACTGCGGCTCCGTTTTTTTTTTAAATTGCATTTTGAAGTCGATGGGGTGCGATGTTGCAGGCTGCCTTCGATAGGCAGCAGATGGAAAAAAAATAATGGCATTTGTATAAATAAAACGGTCTCTGTGCAAACTTTCCTAACAGACCTCTTTAGATATTGGCCCAAAGACGATTTTTCTTCTTTTCTTGAACCTTTTTTTTGGGGGGGGGCAGGGTTAGACAGTGCTTTGGGCCTCCTCAGTTTTCAGAGCAGGTCCTCGACGTATGAGCCCCCAATGGAGCCCAAAATTTCTGTTGCTGTTACTGTCGCTAAGTGAATTTTTGCCACTTTGTACAACCTTTCTAGCCGCCATTGTTTAAGTGAGTCACTGCAGTTGTTGAATTCGTCACACGGCTGTTAAATGGATCTGAACGGTTTCCCTGTTCAGCTTGCTGGTCCGAAGGTCGACAAATGGGATTACATGCCCCCCGTCATAAATACGAGTCAGAGGTCAAGCACCTGAATTTTGATCATGTGACCCTGGGGGGGGAAGGCAGCAACGATCATAAGTGTGCAAAAACAGCCCCAAGTGAATTCCCCCTCCCAGTGCCCTTGTAACTTCGAATGGTTACTAAATGGAACCATTGTAAGTCGAGGACTTGCTGTATAGAAAAAGTGGCAGTCAAGCCTTCACCAGGAATCCATGGATCAAGATTTGATGTTGGAAGAAAAGAAGAAGCAAAAAAGGAGGGAGGGGGGAATGGCGTAGTTTTATTTTTCTTTAGACCCGTCTCACACTTTCCCTGTTGTGTTGTATGTTTGTGTGGTGTCCTTTTTAAGGGAGCTTTTGAATTTCTTCCCATTTTCTTTGGGGTGTTGTTCCGAGGCCACGCAGTTGCAGCCAAGCAGAAAGCGCGGATGGCTGCAATTTTAACCTTGGTTGTTTTTCCAGGGTTCTGAAACCTCCATAAATTCTCCTTTTAAAGGGTAGGTGGGTGTCCAGAATATATTTGAGGGAGGGAATCAGCGTTGTATTATAGCATAGAGGGGACTGAATATAGAACCTCTAAAATAAAAAGGCATCTGTAAAAAGGATTTACTGCCCAACTTAGAAACTTAGAATAACTTTATTGTCCCTTTGAATGCACCCTAATCGGCATGCATTAAAATGAAATTTTGTTGCATACAGCTCTTAAAGGGTCACCACCTCCAATATTTACTACATGAATATGACTAAATAAATAAACACAAAATTATGCATGCATCTACATACATTATATGACACAGAGAAACAAACACAGTCTAGTTCGGATATATGCATGCAAATGGTGGGGAAAAAACGGAAAAAAACACTATGCAAGTTTTTAGTTTGTATTTCTTTTTCCCCTCATGGTCCTAAGAAAAACATCTCCTTTTAAAAATGAAAAAGCCCAAACTCCTGCCTTCAGTCCCAGTCAAGAGGTGGTGGAGGAACCAGGCATAAGAACTGGTTGCAGGATAATAATAATAATAATAATAATAATAATAATAATAATAAACCAAACATCAGTGCCAGTCAATAATATTTGTGATACATTTTCAAATGTTCAGTTGACTGAGTTTCATGTTTAATGAATAAAAGACAATAATAATAATAATAATAATAATAATAATAATTGTTGATGCCTAGCAACCCATATCAACCATTGGCATCAGTCAATGGTATTTGTAATGCATTTTTGAATGTTCAGTTGACTGAGTTTCATGTTTAATGAATAAAACATATAATAATTATAGACTAATCTGTTTGGCAGTGTCGAGTTCCCAGATAATGATGTGCTTGTGTGTGTGTGTGAAAATATTAAATTGCACAAATGTGCCAGCCGAGGATGGTTGTGAACAGGGGAGCGCCCGTTAACAGCTCGGACTTTGCAATCTTCTAGTTAGTGAGTGACAGCTTACAAATGGTGGATCTCCCTGAGTTTTGCCCTCTGCTGCTTCGTCTCTCCTTTCCCACTTTCTTCCAGAGGTTGAATGGAGTCACGCGTTTCCCCTTGGAGGAATGTAGGGGTGGGATGGGGGAGGGAGAAAAGGAATGTGTTGGGTAGAAACCTTAGCCTATTTAATGTGCCCCATAATTAATTCAGGGGTGTTAGCTTTAGCCTAGAAGAGCTCTGGATTTATACGAGGTTAAACTAACAATCTTTGCCAACTCAGTGAGGGGAAAATTAACTAGAAGGCATAACTCTCTTCCAAGAGCGAGGCAAATTCCTAGAGAGGCCTTGTAACAGTGGAGCTGTCTAGGAATGTGGCTACACTCTTCTTCTCCTTCTCTTCCTCTCTCTACTCTACTCTACTCTACTCTACTCTACTCTACTCTACTCTTCTCTCTTCCAAGAGTGAGGCAAATTCCTAGAGAGGCCTTGTAACAGTGGAGCTGTCTAGGAATGTAGCTATCACCATCCTCTCCTCCTCCTCCTCCTCCTCCTCCTCCTCCTTCCCTTCCCTTCCCTTCTCTTCCAAACCAAGCCATTCTAAACCTTGATGTTTTCTTATCTTTTCATTGCCTCCTTTTCTTGTTCTCCCCTCCTCTTGAGTCAATGCAACCAAGCCATTCTACTCCTTGATATTTTGTTCTCTTTTCATTGTCTTTCCCTTTCTCTTTCTCTTCCCCTTGATCATATGGGGCTAGAAAAAAATCCCAGCCATCTTGCAATGAGGCAGTTAACGGAATAAATGCCCTTATTTCTAGGTTGAGTCATGGATGCCCGGCTCAACGCTACCCACCGAATCATGATTAGGAACATTTTTGGGCATCTCCATTTCTCTCCTCCGAGGGGGTGCTGGGTGGGCCCACGATCATCTAACATCTGTCTGTGTCTGCTAGGCTCAGGTCTCCCCAATCCAGAGCTGGGCCAGCTGTGTTTCGTGTCTTTCATCCCACTCAGCAACTGGCTTGTGGTTTGCGAGGGGCCTCTCTCCTCTCCTCTTTCTGCCCAGGGGAAGGGAAGGGCTGAAAAGGTTTCTGCTGCTACTGAAAAAGGAGGTCTTCTTCCTGGGGGCAGCAGGGGGGGAGGGGAGGGGGAAACCCCACCATTTCCTCATCTCCCCCCCACCCACCAAACAAAGCTGGTGAAAGAAAATTCTGTGTGGGTCAGACGGGTGTCCGAAGAGCATTTGCTTGTCAGTGGACCTGTTGGGTATATTTACCTGCTGCTCAAAGCATAACAGATAACAGATAATCAGAGTTGGAAGGAACCTTGTAGGTCATCTAGACCAGCCCCCTCGCCCAAGTGGGAGACCCTACACCATTTCTGACAGATGGCAGTCCAATCTCTTCTTGAAGGTCTCAAGGGCCTTGGTGGCTTAGGCTGTTAAATGCCTGCATTTAAGTTCAGCTGCCTACAATTACTGTAGGCTGGAATCCCACCAGGCTCAAGGTTGACTCAGCCTTCCATCCTCTCGGGGTAGGTAAATTGAGGACCCAAGATTGTTGGGGGCAATAGCTGACTTTGTAAAAATGCCACTTAGTAATAATAAGCAGGCATATACAATGGAATGAAGGGTATTGCTGAGCACACTGGGTTGTATCCCAAAAATTGTAAGCCGCCCTGAGTCTTCGGAGAAGGGCGGCATATAAATGTAATTAAAAAAAAAAGTGATGAAGCTCCCACAACTTCCGAGGGCAAGCTGTTCCATTGGTTAATTGATCTGGAATTATAGTAATATAGAATAACAGAGTTGGAAGGGACCTTGTAGGTCATCTAGTCCAACCCCCTGCTCAAGCAGAAGACCACTTCTGACAAGGGGTAGTCCAGTCTCTTCTTGAAAGTCTCAAGTGATGGCGCTCCCACAACTTCTGAGGGCAACTTCTGTTCCATGGGTTGATGGTTCTCCCTGTCAGAAAATGTCTCCTTATTTCCAGGTTGAATCTCTCCTTGTTCAGTTTCCATCCATTATTCCTGGCCCTCAGATGCCTTGGAAAATAGCTTGACCCCTTCCTTCTCTCTGTGGCAGCCCCTCAAATATTGGAGCACTGCTATCCTGTCTCCCCTGGTCCTCCTCTTCCCTAGACTAGCCAGGCCCAGTTCCTGCAACTGTTCTTCATATGTTTTAGCCTCCAGTCCCCTCATCATCCTGCTTGCTCTTCTCTGCACTCTTTCCAGAGTCTCAAGCTCTTTTTTTACATCTCTTCTTTGTGGCAAGCCCTGAGATATTGGAAGACTGCTATCATGTCACCCCATCCTTCTTTCCCTTAAACTAGACATGTCTTCTGTCCATGTATGGCTTGCTCAGATATCTGTCTGTCTGTCTGTCTGTCTGTCTGTTTCTTTCTTTCTTTCTTTCTTTCTTTTTCTTCTTTTCTTCCTTCTTTCTTTTCTTTTTTCCTTCCTTCCTTCCTTCCTTCCTTCTTTCTTTCTTTCTTTCTTCTTCCTCTTCTTTCTTCCTTCCTTCCTCTTCCTTTCTCCTTCCTTCCTTCTTCCTTCCTTCCTTCCTTCCTTCCTTCCTTCCTTCCTTCCTTCCTTCCCTCCATCCCTCCTTCTTTCTCTCTCTCTCTCTTTCCTTTTGAACCACAAGGCCTCCCTGGATCAGGAGTTTTGCATTATTCTCCTCTTTGCCTTCTCGCTCTTGACAGATGATCCTCATTCAAAGGGAAACGGGAAAGATCTCCACAGGAGTTTTGGGGGGGGCATTAGGAATCCATTACTGAAGGGCTCGGTGCTCTGGGCGGGGGTCTCTCCAGAGATTTGCCCCCTCACTAGCCCACCAAACAGAGCCTTACATTGTCAGAGGTGGGAAGGAAGGCGAGGAGGGAGGTGAGGGGCCAAGGGTGCCAGGAGAATGAAACCCAAGTTGATTTCCCCACCTCGGTGTCCCTGTCCACTTGGGGGCGGGTAAAAAAGGTGCAGGGATTCAGCCCTAAGTAGAATTTCTTAGGGAGACCATCAGCGTTTCTTGGACAAAGTTCCCATCACTTTCTTGCTGGAATTGCATTGGGTAAAGAGGGTAGGAACCTTCCTTCCTTCCCTTCCTTCCCTCCTTTCCTTCCTTCCCTTCCTTCCCTCCTTTCCTTCCTTTCCTTCCTTCCCTCCCTCCCTTCCATCTGATGCTCACATTTGGGACTTGGGTTTTATGGGAGAATGTTGCTGGGCATGTAGCTTGTCCTAAATCTCTTAAATTCAAGCCCCGCATAAATGTTGCCCCTTCGCCAGAGGAATGTCACCGCTCACACTCTTTTCTATGTGAACAAACCACCGTTGACTTCGCACACACTACACACGCCGTAAGTCATGGCTTATGCGCCGGACACTAAACATTGGATGAACCCGAAGCATGAACCCAGGTGTGGTTAGGCCAGGGCAGCAAAATGCTTCCACTGGACAAATACTAGGCTTTGTGTGTTGTGTCAAGTGGACGGGTTGTTGCCCAAAAAGCATCCATGCTGTGGCCATTTTTCCCTCCTCCACTTCTACATATTCTCCCGGGCATTCATTTGTCTTTAAATAACTGTACATAAAATACATGGTTAATTCAATGGGTTTATCCTTGAGATTTATGCAGAGAGAGAGAGAGAGAGAGAGAGAGAGAGAGAATGCTACCCCCCCCAAAACCCTCCAATCTTCAGCAGTGAAACAATTAAGTAATGGAATTTCAACGTGTAAACATGGCATAATTCACTCATCAAGAAATGCTAATGAGTTTGACTGCAAGCCACCGATTTGGAGAAAAATGCACGGCTTGGCGAGGGAGGAAGGAAGGAGGAAGGGAGAGAGGGAGGGAGGGTATTCTGTTGCATGGAAAAGAAAAAGAAAAAGAAACCCAAATTTCACTCCAGGCCTTCCTCCCCGCCTCTCCTTTTTTTACTTCGGATAAACTGTGTTTAAGTTGGAATGATGGAGGGAGTCCTGCCCAGTCTGGTTGGAACACCAGGGCATCCGATTCGGGTCAAGGGGGAAAAAAAATGAGGATTTTTGCGGTGTGGGCCGAAGCTTCCCACTCCCCCGAGCACCTGCTGATGAAAACTTTATAAAAAGCTTTCTTACAAAAAAAAAAATTGCATCCCACTTCTAAAAACATCGTCGGTTTTCAGTGATGGCTCAGAGGAAGATTTGCAGAACGAATCCAATCTCACAAGATTCGTTTTTCTCTCCAGAAACATGTATAACTAGACTGTGTTGTTTCTCTGTGTCGTATAATATATGTGGGTATATACATATTTATTTATTTATCTTGTCATGTTTATGTAGTGTAAAATTGGAGGTGGTGACCCTTTAAGAGCTGTATGCAACAAAACTTCATTTTTAATGTATGCCAATTAGTGTACATTCAAAGTGACAATAATTTATTTATAATTTGTAGTTTATTCTATTCTTATTCTATTCTATTTTACTCTTCATTTATTCTATTCTATTTAATCTATTCTAGTCTTCATTTATTCAATTCTATTCTTATTCTATTCTATTCTTCATTTATTCTATTCTACTCTATTCTATTATTATTCTATTCTATTTATTCTATTCTATTCTATATTCTATTCTGTTCTATTCTGTATGCTATTCTGTTCTATTCTTCATTTATTCTATTCTATTTAATCTATTCTAGTCTTCATTTATTCTATTCTATTCTACTCTATTCTATTATTATTCTATTCTATTTATTCTATTCTATATTCTTTTCTGTTCTATATTCTATTCTGTTCTATTTTTCATTTATTCTATTCTATTCTATTCTATTCTATTCTATTCTATTCTATTCTATTCTATTCTATTCTATTCTGGGAATTGTGGGAGTTGAAGTCAACAAGGCTTAACATCACCAAGTTTGGAAACCCCTAGTTTAAAGAAATAAAGCACCCACAGTATAACAACATAATGATGCTAATAAAGACCATTGAGCATTATCACCATTGGTTTAAAATTAAAAGAGCAGAACAGTAACAACGAAGAGTTCTTAAGGCTCTGTTTTCATTGTTTCAAAAAGACTTGTAAAGGACCCCAAAGATTTCCACTAGGACTAATTTTGAGAAGACCCACGAGATCAGAGCGAGCTAAACCTCGTGTGAAAAATCTACTCTTGCCCCACGGAGAAGTTTCTCCTCTGAGTCTCAGCCTCCCTCCTTCCCCCACCCACCCCCCCATTGTCACATATGTCCTGTATTGTTTGGGTTGGATCTTGTCCAGAAAGACTGTTCAAGTTTCCAGAGTTTGTTTCTGAATCCTGGGATTCTCTCCTCCTGATTATACTGGAGGGGATTCATGTTTATTATCCAAGCCGGGTCCTTTGGTATCCTGAGATATAAATATATTTTTGATTGAGCAGAACTGTTCCGGCAGGTGAAATGAGATGTAATAGTCTTTCTCAGAAATCCTTCCTTCTGGAGTTGGGAGCAGCTCAGAAATCATCCCTCTTCAGTCCCTTTGTTCCAGGGTTGGGATGCTAGGGTGGGAGGGGGACCATTGAGGCCATCAAGTCACGCCTCTGCTCAGTACAGCTAGACCGCAACTGAGCTCAAAATATCCCTTGCTAAGCAAAGGCAGTTTGTTCAGTGAGTTTTGCTCTCTTCTTATGTCTTTTTTTGCCACTGTTGTTAAGCAAATCACTTCAGTGAGTTGTTAAAGGTGATTGATGACTGACTTTTTGTCAGAAGTGTGCCAAAGGGAAGGTGTGATGGCCGTAAAGGTGAAAAACAGCCACAAGTCCCCTTTTTTCAGTGCCACTGTAACTCCCAATGGTTGTAAGTCGAGACTATCTGCAGAGGAATGCGAATGGAAGCATCGCTGGCAGATACTTATACTCTAGGCGTTGCTTGAGTGTGCCATGGTTGTGTGTGCGCGCCAGGGTGTCCCTGCAGTTTCCTTGTCGAGGTTTTTTCGGAAGGGGTTTGCCATTGCCTGCCTCCTAGGGGCTGAGGGAAAGTGACTGGCTCAACGTCACCAGCCAGATCTGTGCCGAGAATTCACTCTCTTGCAGTTTTGAGCCCAGGACTCTAACCGCTGCACCACACTGGTTCTAATGGGA
>CM019158.1:10638778-10653715 GCA_009733165.1 Naja naja | reverse complement strand
CTTGTGGAAGTCAACTCCCAGAATTCCTCAGCCAGCTCTGCTCTGGGAGTTGAAGTCCACAAGTCTTAAAAGTTGCCAGGGTTGGAGACCCCTGGTGTAGAGCATAGGGGAAAATGAGGTACATTCAGCCGGATGGCAGGTCCCTAAGCAGTTGAAAGATTTTGAGGTCCACCCAAGAGCCGTGATAGCACAGTGGTTAGAATACAGTACTGCAGGCTAGTTCTGCCCACTGCCATTAGTTTGATTTTCACTGGCTCAAGGTTGACTCAGCCTTCAATCCTTCCGAGGTGGGTCAAATGAGGACCCAGATTGTTGAGGGCAAGAGGCTGACTCTGTAAACCGCTAGAGAGGGCTGTGAAGCTCTGGGAAGTGGCATATAAGTCTAAGTGCTATTGGTATTTCTAATTAGTTTAATTGGGAAACCATTAAACACCTCTTTAACCAGATTCTTATGGTCTTAGAGGAATGACCTCTTGGACACATATGCCCTGTGTTCTGTTCATCCCTGATTACCTTGTTGGTATTCTGCATTTTTTGGGAGCATGTTTGATTCCTCTGAATTAGCAACTGTGTTTTCTTAATGAAAGCGTGTGATTTTTTATTCTTCCTCCTCCGCTGCTGTTGGGTGACCAGCTGACCACTACCTTCCTGATACCATGAGCCACGCCTTGAGCTGCGTGAAGAAGGAAAAGGAGATGACGGCTGCTTTCCAAGCCCTGGGCTTGCTCTCTCTGTGGCTGTGCGGTCAGAGTTCCAGGTTTACCTGCCCAAGGTTCTTGAAATTATCAAGGGTGCCCTTCCGTTGAAGGACTTTACCCACAAGTAAGTGGGAGCTTCCAGAAGATTGCAAGATATTCAGGGTTGTGCATCCCATTTTAGTGGGAATGACAGCCCCTCTTAACAGCTGAAACAATTCAACTCTTGAGTTGATGGTTAATTAACACAAATGAATGTTCACTCCCATTTTGGGCATAGTTGAAAGTCATCAGAAAGAGATTCCGTAAGAGCTTTAAGGCTCTCTCCAGCCCAGAGCCCACATCAGGCCTTTGGGTCTTGAAGCTCATGAGGTCACAGTCACAGCTACTTTTTCCACCCCTGTCACCTGTAAACTTCTTGTCAGGTGGGGTGATACGGTTAAGTTGCCATTGTGTATGAAAGATTTGTCTTGCTTTTAAAGAAATGTAATCCCTGCCTCCTTAGGAGACAGAAATCCGTGCAGGTGGACGCCACTGTTTTTACCTGCATCAGCATGCTGGCACGAGCAATGGGTCCCTCTATTCAGCAAGACATCAAGGAGCTTCTGGAGCCCATGCTGGCTGTGGGGCTGAGGTAGGTCTTCCATTCACCCCAGCAGCCTCCTTGTCTTCTGCTTTGGGCCTGCATTTATCTCTCTTAATCAGCGGACATTGTTATACTTTCATGATAGCTGAAAACAGCCTCATGTTCGTTGTGTAACAAACATGTAACGGCAGAGCAGCTGCTGAGTTTTCTTTTCCTTGGGGGTTTGCTTTAGTGCCTAGAAAGCACTTGAGATTCGAAGCACTTTCTTGCCTGGGAATTGGGTTTCTTCCCAAGCCTTGGACCAAAATCTGCTGTGTACACTCTCCTGCTGAAATAATGATAGGATGATCTTTATTGTCACTTTTTTCTGTGGACGTGCTGACATGCATTAAAAACGAAATTCTGATGCCCGCATACACACATGCATGCACACACACACACACGTGTATAGGAGCACAGTGGTTAAAGTGCAGTACTGCAGGCTAATTCTGCTGACTGCCGATTGCCAGCAGTTCGGTAGTTCGATCCTGACCGGCTCAAGGTTGACTCAGCCTTCCACCGTTCCGAGGTGGGTAAAATGAGGACCCAGATGGTTGGGGGCAATAGACTGACTCTGTAAAACATTTAGAGAGGGCTGTGAAGGACTGTGAAGCGGTATAGAAGTCTTATGTGCTAGTACTATATATATAATGCACACACACTGTCCATTTTGAACACATCCTGAAAAAAGATTCTTCAGAGTTAACAAGGTTGATACTTGAAGGTACAAAGTTATAAAAACTGGATGTTCTGCTTCGGATCCTTCCAGACCTTGACAAGGAAAATCAGTCATGGAGAAGTTGTGTAGTGTCCATGACAATACTGTGAATCTTGGTCAAGCATCGCTTATACTTTCTTATAGGGCCTATTCTGTGGCCCCCGCCTATGGAATCTTCTTCGCTGGAGCTCGGTTGGCTCCGATCTCCGCACCTTCCACGAGTTAAAAACCTGGCTGTTTTTACAATCTGGGCTATGTTGACTCTTGGGGTTTTCCTTTTAGCTTGGGGGTTTTAATTATTCATTCGGCTTATAACTTGTTTAATATAATTTTTAAGTAATTTATTGTTGTACTGTATTTTAGTTGTGAGCCACCCCGAGTCCTTTGGGAAAGGGGGCGGCATATAAGTCGAATAAATAAATAAATAAATAAATAAATAAATAAATAAGCCATGACCTGAATAGAAGGAAATGAACATCCAATAATCTTTTTGGCCATCCTCACCACTCTGTGCACAGCCTTCCCACCCGAAACAGTAACACATGTAATACAGTAATACAACATACAGTGCATACATGTAATACATGTAATACAGTAATACAACAATAATACAATGTCTAGCCAAGGGTCTGGCAAGCCCCAACAGTTTATCAATGGGCCTCTCTATCTTGTCCTCAGCCCTGCCCTGACAGCTGTCTTGTACGACCTGAGTCGCCAGATCCCACAGCTGAAGAAAGAGATCCAGGACGGGTTACTGAAGATGCTCTCCCTTGTGCTGATGCATCGCCCGCTGCGTCACCCAGGCATGCCGAAAGGGCTCGCCCACCAGCTGGCTTCTCCCAGCCTCACCAACATTCCCGAGGCCAACGACGTGGCCAGCATCACGCTCGCCCTCCGCACCCTGGGCAGCTTCGAGTTTGAAGGTAAGCATGCAGGAGACGAGGAGCCAAGCGGGAATCCAACAGAGGAAGCCCCAGGTAAGGGAGCTGGCCAAACCTCCCGCTTTCTCTGCCCCTTTCGTTAGGGCATTCTGACTCAGTTCGTCCGGCACTGCGCGGATCACTTCCTCAACAGCGAGCACAAGGAGGTGCGCATGGAAGCAGCCCGGACATGTTCCCGCTTACTCACGCCTTCCATTCACCTGATCAGTGGCCATGCCCACGTGGTCAGCCAGACCGCCGTCCAGGTGGTGGCCGACATCCTCAGCAAACTCCTGGTGGTCGGGATCACAGACCCCGGTAAGCCTCAGGAGTTAGGGAAGAGGGTGCTTCTGGGTGTAACCACTCGGTGGTATCTTCCTGGGGAAGGGGATGCTTCCGTAGGAGAATTTACATAATAGGAGGTTGAAACTTTATTTCTTGCCATCTGCAATGAAAATAACTGAGCAACTGATGAGGAGAAATACCTCCAGCTTCCTGAACATCATCTGATATAGGTAGTCCTCAGCTTACACCTGTTAGCTTAGTGACCACAGCATTGAAAAAGTGACTTATGGTCGCGCTTACAGCATCCCATGAGCCGTGGTGGCGCAGTGGTTAGAGTGCAGTACTGCAGGGCTACTTCAGCTGACTGCCGGCTGCCTTCGATTTGGCAATTTGAATCTCACCAGGCTCAAGGTTGACTCAGCCTTCCGTCCTTCCGAGGTGGGTAAAATGAGGACCCAGATTGTTAGGGGCAACAGGCTGACTCTGTAAACCACTTAGAGAGGGCTGGGAAGCTCTGGGAAGCGGTATATAAGTCTATGTGCTATTGCCGTCCCATTGCTCACATGATCATAATTCAAACGCTTGGCAACTGACTCGTATTCATGACGGTTGCGATGTGATCAGGTTTGCAACTTTCTCACAAAGCCAGTGGGGAAGCCAGATCCACTTAACAACTGTGGCAAGGAAGGTCGTAAAAATGGGGCATATGTCTTTGCTTAGCCACAGAAATGTTCGGCTCCATTGTGGCCGTAAGTCGAGGACTACCTGTAGAGTCCATGCCAATGGCACTGGATCAAGCCCCCAGGTTCAGTGGACTTGATCATCTTGCTCCCTGCTTGCGCTGTCCTTCCCCTGCCAAGCATTTGCTGCACGAATCTGCCCTCTCCAGACCCCGACATCCGCTACTGCGTGCTGGCGTCCTTGACGGCGCCGACGCCCACCTGGCCCAGGCAGAGAACTTGCAGGCGCTTTTCGTTGCTTTGAACGACCAGGTGTTTGAAATCCGCGAGCTGGCCATCTGCACCGTGGGCCGGCTGAGCAGCATGAACCCGGCCTTCGTCATGCCATTCCTCCGGAAAATGCTAATTCAGGTAACAGTGTGGGAGGAGGCATCGAGCCAAGCCCTCTCTGCCCTGGCAGTGCCCCCAAAGGTCCCTTCATTGTAGCTCAGAGGTGAAAGGGACCGTTTTGGTTTTTATTTTTTTTGTCTTTGTAAACAGGCCATCAGTACTGAGAGTTTTGCAGCGATAATTCAGCGCCAGAAGAAAAAAAAACACGGAGGGCTGAGGCTTTATTTAACATCTTTATAAACATAAGTAGATTTTACAAACCAGTTGTAGATTTCTCCAATGTGGAGCAAACTCAAACAGAAACCTGTTGCAAGTTCAGAGCAGAGCTCAGCCTTCAGCAAGCAAGCAAGTTAGTTTCATCTCCAATAGGCATACTCAGAGCTCAACATAGCTGCAGAGCTGCAGAGCTTAATATAGAGCCACGCCTAGGCTACTTCCAGTTTCAGTTTCCGAACAGTCCTCATTGACTGACGTAGTTGCTATGCCTGTTCACTGGCTGACTTTGTTACCAGGCTGTATTCCAGTTCGTGAATATACGCTGACAATCAGCTCCGTCATTATACGTGCCGTTATGGGTTTTCAGAAGTTTTCATTTATTTCATATTTCTTAACTGCCCATCTCCCTTGGAGATACTTTCTGCTCCAAAGCAGAAATTATAGAAAATGGGAGGCAATTCTGAGTGGATGCATTAATATTCACTAACGATGGATTATTAGTAGACTCTAATCATTAGAGTCATAAGGCTTAGTGCCCTCTGCCAGGAGTTTGATCCTGACTGGTTTGAGACTGACTCAGCCTTCCGTCCTTCCAAGGTTGGTAAAATGAGGGCCCAGATTGTTGGGGGTGATAGGCTGACTCTGTAAACCGCTTAGAAGGGGCTGTAAAGCCCTGTGAAGCAGTATATAGGTCTAAAGGCTACTGCTAATGCGGGTGCACTAGTGGTGATAAGTAACAGGTGGAGAAAATTCAGAGGAGCATTTTTGGCGCTTTGAGGAATAAGGACATCAAATTCACACAAATTGGCCTTTCGCTTCGGAGCTGGAATTCTTTTCTCCCTTCTCTTGCTGTTAACCCGCAACCATCCCCTTCTCCCTTCCAGATCCTGACCGAGCTGGAGCACAGTGGCGTGGGCAGAATCAAGGAGCAGAGTGCGAGGATGTTGGGCCACTTGGTCTCCAATGCCCCCCGGCTCATTCGCCCCTATATGGAACCCATCCTGAAGGTAAGACGGCCGCGGAGTACGGGAGTGACTTTCTGAATCCCCAAATACATCCCTTCGTTGCTGCAAGGTCCTTCCCTTTGCCCTCCAGAGTCAAACGCCTCCAGGTGGTCTCTTCCTCCAGCCACTATGTTGAAAAAAAGATGGATTTAATGATTGCATCCCATCTCTCTCCTACTGAGGAGAGAGCTTAAAATGTCCTTTCCTCAATAGGGTGGGAAAGGCATGTGTATAGGTAGCCTTCAACTTACAGCATTTCATGTAGTGACTGTTCAGTTACCAACGGCACTGAAAAATCTGATTTATGACCGTTTTTCACACGACCGTTTGCAGCATCCTTATGGTCACGTGATCAAAATTCAGATGCTTGGCAACTGTCTCATATTTATGACGGTCACAGTGTCCCGGGGTCACGTGATCCCCTTTTGCGACCCTCTGATGAGCCCAGTCAATGGGGAAGCCAGATTTCACTTAACACCTGAGTCGCTAACTGATCACTGCAATGATTCATTTAACAACCGAGGCAAGAAAGGATGTAAACTGGGGCAGGACTCACTTAACGAATGTCACACTTAACCACAAAACTTTGGGGCTTCATTGTGGTCTTAAGTCTTAAGGACCACCTGTATTTTATGTGATCTTACAATTTTTGCCTTGGTTTTCTGTGCCGTTCGACAGGCATTGATCGTGAAGCTAAAAGACCCAGATCCTGATCCAAACCCCGGTGTGATCAATAATGTCTTGGCCACCATTGGTGAACTGGCCCAGGTAAGATCAGCAACCGCTGGAAGGAGCGAGTCCCTTCCTTCCCACCGCAGCATCTTTCACCCATTATTCTGCCCTTTGCATTCGGACTTCACTGTTTTTCACATCTGGATTTTCTCTCCCCCGCCCCTCGAATAGGTGAGTGGGCTTGAGATGCGAAAGTGGGTGGATGAGCTTTTCATCATCATCATGGACATGCTCCAGGACTCCTCCTTGCTCGCCAAGAGACAGGTGAGTGCCCTGCAGAGGTGATGGCCTGGTCCACCTCCTTGAACCTGAGAAATTGCCCCCCACACACACACACACTTTTGATGTCAGGGATGATGTCCTCTGCT
This sequence comes from Naja naja, assembly GCA_009733165.1. Taxonomy (NCBI): domain Eukaryota; kingdom Metazoa; phylum Chordata; class Lepidosauria; order Squamata; family Elapidae; genus Naja; species Naja naja. Next base: position 10,647,082 of record CM019158.1, on the reverse strand, counting down.
TATGAGCCCCCTTGAGATGGGCAGTTCAAGGCTGATTCTCTCCCCCTGGACTGAATAACAAGAGTTGGAAGGGACTTGGAGGACCAGAAGTCCTATACCATTTCAGGCAGATGGTTACCCAACCTCCTATCAAAAACCTGATGGAGCCCCCACAACTCCTGGAAGCAAATCATTTCACTGATTAATTATTCTGTCAGGAAATTCCTCCTTGGTTTTAAGTTGCTTCTCTCCTTGGTGAGTTTCCACCCATTGCTTCTTGTCCTGCCCTCAGGGGCTTTGGAGAATAGCTTGACTCCCTCTTCTTTGGGGCAGCCCCTGAGATACTGGAAGACTGCTATCATGTCTCCCCTAGTCCTTAAACGAGACATACCCAGTTCCTGCGACCGTTCTTCATATGTTTCAGCCATATTGTTGCCCTCTTGAAATGGCCAATATTTCTGGTCACCTGTTCTGAAAGTTCTTACACGTTTTCTGTTTGCGTGTTGTTTGCTTTTTTTCTTTTTTCTTTTTTTTTAATTAAACCATCTTTGTGTAGAAATAAAACTGGTGCCTCCTGCGAGAGAAGCTGACACGCCGTTTACTTCTCCCGCCCTTTCGTCAGTGCGGCTAAACACTTGGCAAACTATTCAGATGGGGCTGTAAATTCTGTCTTCTCCCGTGGTGGATCTTTCCCAGGTGGCTTTGTGGACCCTGGGACAGCTGGTAGCCAGCACTGGCTATGTGGTGGAACCCTACAGGAAGTACCCAACGCTCCTCGAGGTGCTGCTGAACTTCTTGAAAACAGAGCAGAACCAGGGCACTCGAAGAGAGGTAGGCCTCTCCGGTCTCTCGGCTCGGCAGGCGGAGAAGGGAGGACGGGCTTTGGAAAGTTTCCTCAGATGTGTCAAAGGAAGATGAACCTGCTTTTGCTTTACCCATCTTCTCATGCTCAGAAAAGAAGGGCTACGTGACCCTTTTATCGGGAGAAATTGTGCCCCGGGAAACCACTTGTGAAATTTGGACCTTCACCTTATGTTGTTTTCCCCCCCCCCATTTTCACTCTTAGGCTATCCGTGTCCTGGGCCTCCTGGGAGCTCTGGATCCATATAAACACAAGGTGAACATTGGGATGATAGACCAGTCCAGGGATGCTTCGGCTGTGAGCCTCTCGGAGTCTAAATCCAGCCAAGATTCTTGTAAGTGAACTGAGGAACAAACGTTCTCAGTCAACCTCTGTCTCCCCACGCAAAAAAAAAAGAAAAGCAGTTGTGTTATTTAGTGGTTCACTTTTTAAAAAAATCAGAAATTAGCTCACTTGAGTTTGCATAGTAATAGCAATACCCCGTGGACTTATATACCGCTTCACGGTGCTTTTCAGCCCCCTCTAAGCAGTTTACAGCATCAGCCTCTTTCCCCCCAATAACCTGGGTCCTCATTTTACCCACCTCGGAAGGAGGGAAGGCTGAGTCAACCTCGAGCCAGCGAGGATCGAACTCCTTGCAGTGGGCAGAGTTAGCCTGCAATACTGCATTCTAACCACTGCACCATCCCGGCTCTTCATGTGGCGTTGGATGCTTATTTATTTATTTATTTATTAATTCGACTTATATGCCGCCCCCTCTCCCGAGGGACTCGCGCTCACAACTAAAATAGAATACAACAATAAGTTACTTAAAAATATATTAAATTAAAGCCGAATTAATATTAGTATTATTATTAAAACCCCAAAATTACGTAAACAACCCCAAGGGTCAACACTGCCCAGATTGTAAAACAGCCAGGTTTTTAGCTCACGGAAGGTGCGGAGATCGGGAGCCAGCCGGAGCTCCAGCGAAGAAGATTCCATAGAGTGGGGCTGCCACAGAATAGGCCCTCCCCGGGTCCCCGCCAAACGACATTGAGTCGCTGGAGGGCAGCCGAGGAGACCGCGACCGTGGGCGGCTGGTATTTGAGGCTGGGAGAAGTCGTTCTCGTAAATATCCTGGACAGGCTTAGAAACAAAGCCGCTGTATTTTTAAATCGGATGATCGGAATCCAGATTAAAACCGAAGACCATTCAGGGCACCCAGTGCATTTGAAGAGTAGCTCCCTCCTTCTGAAGGTTCCTCCGTCTCAGATCCATAAAGTCATTGCAAACAGTCCAGTTTCGGCTTGCTTTGGATGTCGGTCGCCTGTTGCGTTCTGCAGGCCCTGAAGGGAGATTCTGCTTCTTTCCAGCTGACTACAGCACCAGTGAGATGCTGGTTAACATGGGGAACCTCCCGCTGGACGAGTTCTACCCCGCCGTCTCCATGGTGGCCCTCATGAGGATCTTCCGGGACCAGTCCTTGTCCCACCACCACACCATGGTGGTCCAAGCCATCACCTTTATCTTCAAGTCCCTTGGCCTCAAGTGCGTGCAGTTCCTGCCTCAAGTGATGCCCACTTTCCTCAATGTCATCCGGGTTTGCGATGGGGCCATCCGGGAGGTGAGTGCGGGGAGTGGCTTCTCTTCCTCCCGTCCGCAGGGAGCAGAAATCGCTTCGACGAGGAAAAAATAATGGAAATGCGGCTCTTTTGAGAAGGGAGGGTGGGCAGAGGCTGCCCGAGTCATCTGTGCTGCCAGCGGGCTGAAGAAGCAAGCGATCATTTCCATTCCCTGGAGTTTTTTTGGTTCCTCTTGGAGCATGGCACAATGCCAGCTGTCCTCCTCTCCTTCCTGCTAAAGCTGGCTGCCCTGGGACTTCCTTTTTGCATGGCAAATACTCCCAGGTGCAGTCATTCTCCTGCCCAGAGCAATGAAGCCTCTTTAGCTCAGTCCTGCTGTTCCTGGTGTGCGTTGGCCCAGTTGTTGGTCTCAAGTCTCTGTAACCATTCACGTTGTCCTCTTCAGCAGGGGAGAATGTGGCCCGTCCCTACTGGCTAAGTTCTCCCAGATCCTGGCTACCATTGCTAATCTGCTACTGGGGCAACGCATTCCGTGTTGCCCCAGGCCACAGTCAATGAGATGCAGCTCTTCAAGAAGCCATCATCCCCTGCAAAGGTCTACAGTGCTTCTCATCTTTGGTTGTTTGCAAGTGTATGGACTTCAACCAGGGCTTGGATCCGACAGGGTTAACTACCGGTTCGGTCATTTGCAAGGTTCGGTGCTTTACAATGTGCTTCCCTGCACGCTGCGCGGGCACCTGTAAATCATCATCAGCTTGGTCCCTGGACAGCTGAGCAGCGCTGAGTGCAGAGAAGCAGCCTTTGAGAAAGCACTTTTTTCCTGCTTTTTTAACTCTGCTGTGCCTCGCACGGCAGCTGAGGTTGAAAAAGCAGGAAATAAAGGTCAGGTCAGAGCCCGGGCGGGCAAAAGCATCAGCAGACATAGAACCGGTTCTATGTCTGCTGCTCTTCAGAGCTACCGGTTCTACAGAACCGGTAGAAACCCACCCCTGACTTGAACTCCCAGAACCCCTTGGCAGTTGATGTCCACACATCTTCAAACAGCCCAGGTTGAGAAGCACTGCTCAACAGCGGCGTGGTTTTAACTGCAGCTGGAGAGCTGTGGGGCAGAGAAAGAGAACACCTCGTTCCTGGCCGGCCACTAGGTTGATACTGATAAACCCAGGTCTCAGTTTATCTCTTGGATCAAACCTTGATTGTAACTGCAAGAGGCAGGATGCAGTCCAAGCAGAATCCATCTGGACTCAGCTTCAGCATCTACTGGAGGCCTGAATAACGTCACAGCCGGGAACCATGGAATCCCTACAGAGTGCAAGCTGTGCTTTGGGTGGGAGCCATTCTAAAGAGGCCTTTGTAGACCCACCTGCTCCCAGAATGGAACCACTTGAGTGGCTGCCGAAGCCCATGTTTTGGGTAACCCGACCTGTGTTGCGTGACCGGACCTGGCCTGCCTTTGATGCCCTTTGCCTACTGTCTTTAAAATTTGCAGGTAAAAGAAGATGGTGATAGTGTGCTGGGAAGAAGAGCCGAGGTGGGTACGCTTGGCATTTAAGTGCCCCCCAAAAGGCACTTCCCGAGTGGGCTACAAAGCTTCTCAAACTCCTAATCAAAGATGCGCTCTGGGCACCTGTTTGCTACTTCTTTTTCACAGCACTCTCTCACAAATTCCCCCCCCCCTCTCTCTCTGCTCTCTTTTGCGCTGTCAAGGTGGATAATCAAGTGGATCCTGATTTGCACCAGTCCCATAAAACCTCTCTTGATCATTGGATTCTCGGCCTGACACTTAACCGCCTTCTCTTTTTGCAAGCCGCCTCGGTTTCCTGCCGTCTCTTTTCCCAAGGAGGGCGCTGGGCACGCAGAGAGGGAAAGTTTATGGGTGGCAGGGACAAGCTGTGTGCGTTTGGAGGGAGCGAGAAAGGGCAGGGACAGGCTTGGAAAGCAGAGCTGGGACACTTTGGGGCTCTTCGTTTCTGGTGTTTATACTGTTTGCATGCCTGAAACTTCTGCGCTTGTCCAAATGCCTTCAGTGTACTCCTCCCTGAGATGCTACACAACACACAGCAGTGTTGGCGAGCCGTGGTTGTAAGCCGCTGAAATTAAGTGTGTGCCTGAGGAGGCAGCATGACCCAGAAGCAAACAAATACGTGAAGGGGAGGCGGGGTGAGGATTGACAGCCCCTCAAAGTGCACCTGCCATTCTGCTCTTTCTCCCTCTCTAGTTCCTGTTCCAGCAGCTGGGAATGCTGGTGTCCTTTGTGAGAAGCCATATTCGACCTTACATGGACGAAATCGTGACCCTCATGAGAGTGAGTACAACCCTTGAACATTGGCAAGAAAATCCCAACATGGAGGAAATGTTTTAAAAGAGGGAGACATGTGACCTCCTGGGCCGGCATTTCCTTTGACGTTGAGCAGCAGCTGAAGAGAAGGCCAGTCCTCATGAAAAAGGCCGTGGCACAATGCATATGCTGGGGTTAGTTGTTCATAAATGAGGAATCAAGAACAAAAATTAGTTCGGCTGCTTTGCAATATTTCCCTGGCTCTTCTGTTGAGACAACAATTCCAGCTTTTTGATGTATTCATACCTGCCTTGCTAGAAAATGTGTTCAAGAAGGATGTTCAGGAAAAGCAGGAGAGGGGAAGCATTTTAAAGCGGTGTAGAAAAGTTTTTTTTTTTTAAGCAGAAGCTGCTGTAAAAGACATATTTTTATTCTAAACTGTAGGGGATAAAATACAGTCTCAGATGTCTGCAGAGACTTGGCTTGGTCCACCATAAGATTTTGAACATAAAGCAATTTTTTTTTTAATTACATTTATATGCCGCCCTTCTCCGAAGACTCAGGGTGGCTTACAATTTTTGGGGGGGGATACAACCCAATGCGCTCAGCAATAGCCTTCCTTCCATTGTATATGCCTGCTTATTACTAAGCGGCATTTTTACAAAGTCAGCTTATTGCCCCCAACAATCTTGGGTCCTCAGTTTACCTACCCCGAGAGGATGGAAGGCTGAGTCAACCTTGAGCCTGGTGGGATTCGAGCCTACAGCAGTTGTAGGCAGCTGGATCTTAAGAGCAGGCATTTAACAGCCTGAGCCACCAAGGCTCATCATTCCACCTTTCTGAGATGGAATTGAAGCTGCTGATAGAGGAGTTAAGCTTCGAACCACTTTAACCTGTAGGACCGTAATGAGAGTCAGTTCTTTTTCATGCTTTCTGGCTTTCTGTCCTAACATGTCTCCCTTTCCCCCTTTCCCAGGATTTCTGGGTGGTGAATAACTCCATCCAGAGCACGATTATCCTCCTCATCGAGCAGATAGTGGTGGCCCTTGGTGGGGAATTCAAGCTCTACCTTCCCCAGCTCATCCCGCACATGCTTCGCGTCTTCATGCACGACAGCAGCAGCACGCGCAGCGTTTCCACCAAGGTGAGCTGGGGGACACAGGTGGTTGCTTCCCATACCCTGGTCAGATTCAAGCTACGATCAGCTCTCAGAATCCTGGTCTGCTGCAGGCCTGGACAAGTGAATCATCTTGGATATATGGTTTTCGTTCCCAGGAAGATCTAATGTCATTTGTTTCAGTTCTGAGAGAAACATGGAAGTGCCCGTCCCAACTGCTTTAATAATCACTCCAATAAATTATGATTAGAAGGTGCCAGGAAAACCTGTATAAAATGTTTTACAGGTGGCACTTGCCACTGGCAAGGCTAGCAAAGATGTTTAAAACATGTCCACCAGATGTTGGAAATGCAATCAGCGCCGGTCTTTACTACCATATGTGGTGGACATGTTCAGAAGCAAATTTTGGGTGAAAATGCACACATGTTTAGAGAAGATGTTAAAGCAACATATAGATTTAAAGCCAGAAATATTTTTGACAGATATGAAGGGGACATATATTTAATATTACATGTCTTGACAGCAGCAAGAATCAGCATTTGCACAACACTGGATGAGGAAATACCTACAGAAGAAGATATAATTTAAAAAAAAACTAGATTGTGCAGAAATGGATAGGTTGACATTAAAGATAAAGGATAAAAAGATACAGAATACTTTTGAACATGGGGTTTGTTTTATCTATGGTTAGACAATAGAGGTAGAAATTGGAAATTATGATTATGTGTAAGTAAATTGACCCAGATAGTACACTGTTTACTAAGCACTTATGTATATTAAAGAAAAATGTATAAATAATATATGTATATGCATGTGTGTGTTTTGAATCTTGCCCTTGATTCCAATTGAGTTTGCTTCCCATCCTTTCCAGCTGCTAAATGCCATCCAGTTGTTTGGAGCCAATCTGGACGATTACCTGCACTTATTACTGCCTCCCATTGTGAAGCTTTTTGATGCACCTGATGCCCCCTTGTCTGCTCGCAAGTAAGAATGGATGTTGTTCACATGGCATCTTCACTGTTCTAAAGGCTTTTAATAAAAGGCATTGCCGGTACTGTCCAAATGCTTTAAAGTTTTCTTGAAAGGATGTCACACTTGTCCTTCTCTTGGGTTTACCTGTGTCCAGTGTGTGTTTGCAATTGCAATGCTTTGTGTTCTCTCTCCTTCCAGAGCTGCCTTGGAAACTGTGGACCGATTAACGGAGTCCCTGGATTTCACGGATTCGCTGGATTATCCATCCCATCGTGCGAACTCTCGACCAGAGCCCAGAGCTTCGCACAACTGCCATGGACACGCTCTCCTCCCTGGTCTTCCAGCTGGGGAAAAAGGTAAAATATAAGTCAAATTAATAAATAAATAAATAAATAAATAATAAAATGGGGATTATTTTTCCAAGGAGAGAGACCCTGACTTTGCTGAATTTAAATCCTTTCCTTCGAGGCATAAAAAAACGTTCGCTGGAATGAGGTATATTTTAAGTGAAGTTTTTAAGGAGAGATTGGGCAACCATTTGTCTGGAATGGTAGAGGGCTTCCTGCCTGAGCAGGGGGGTGGACTAGAAGACCTCCAAGGTCCCTTCCAACCCTTGTTATTCAGTATTCTGTAGATAGTTCCTTAGGTGGTTGGGGAAGTGACACTGTAAGTTTGAACTTTTAACGAGACATTAGATGGTATAGGTTTAAATGAAATGTTGGCTACGTCCTCTGGGTTTTTTTTTTAATTGCAAAACATGAAACTACCTCTTTGAATGGATCGGTGGTGCTTGAAAATTTAGAAGTTGTTTGGGCCAAAAAGCAAACACAATAACAAGGCGCTGTAAAATATTCCACAACTGATAGACAAACTCCGTTAAATGTAACCATCTATTATTAAAAAAAAATTTTTAATGATTTTTCTCAAGCTGTTTCTGAAAGAGCGTATCGTACGTGATATGTTGGATACTTGCGGGAGCGTCTCCTTCCGATATCAAATACCGGTCGCCCTGTGCGAGCACACAGGTTGGGACTCCTCGGTTGCGCCCACACGCAACAATGGGCTGGCGGTGACCGGGAAGGGCCTATTCTGTATCGCCCCCGCTTTATGGAACCAGCTACCCGTTGAGCTCCGGCTGGCTGCCGATCTCTCCTCTTTCCCGCCGATCTAAAAACCTGGTTGTTTTACAGGCTGGGCTGGACTGATCTCCCGGGGAGGGTGGGTTTTAAATTCGATTTTAATTCAGTTTTATAGTTGTATTTTGGCTTGTCTAGTTTAATGTCTTTTTAAATAATTTATTGTTCTGTTTTTTTGTGAGTCAGCCTGAGTCCTTCGAGAGTGGCGGCATACAAGTCAAAATAAATAAATAAATCTCAGGACTGCATCCCTGTGCAGATTTAGTTTTTAAAAATTCCACTCCTGGCGTTTGTTCTGAGCTGCTGCTGCTGTTCTCCTCTGTTGTCGTTGTCCTTGCCAAAGAAAAGGAAGCCTCCTCGGCGCTAACTCTTCTTCTCACCCCTGCAGTATCAGA
>CM019158.1:10624712-10638678 GCA_009733165.1 Naja naja | reverse complement strand
AAATGAACTGTTGCCTGGCGCTTTCGGTAGAGGGGTTTCATCCAGCCAATTAGAGGAGATACAGCATACAGTTTCCAAAGCCTCTTTGAGAAGGCTCTCTTTCTCCTGGGTTTTCCCCTCTGCCAGTTTAATTTTAACTTCAGATTGCCTTGCATATCATACGCCAAAATCAATAACTCCTCATCAAGAAACAGGGACACGAAGAGCAGGCAAGGCTCAGAACAACCTCTGATACCTGATTTTCCACAATTACGAGATCACAAAGTGAAGCTCAGCCTCCGAGACCCGACGGCTCGGCGCACACACACACACACACACCACACACAAGCCTTGCCCTCTTCTCATCCAACTGTGGCTTTAGACCCCTCTCTCATCAACTCAAGCAGAGTTTTGAAAGCTCAGGCGATGTGGGTTTTTCACCCAGTGGCAACTTTTGCCCCGGTGGGTTCGTTAAGCAGGCCGGGGTTCCCAAAACCAACCGGCTGGAGATCTGGAATTATTAACTTGGGGGGCGTTTCAACCGTTGTGAAAAAGACAGAAGAGAATATTTGTAGCTCAGGGTTAAACTATGGGATCCCTGCTGCTCTCTGAGCTTGTTGGTTTTCTTGCAGACGTTTCATTGTCCAGCTTGGTAACCTCATCAGCGCTGGAAGGGAGTGGGGTCCGGCAAAGCCTGCTCCCTTCTAGCACTGATGATGTTGCCTAGTTGGGTCATGAAGCGTCTGCAAGGAAACCACCACTCAGAGCACCAACCCCAATCCCCCAATGTTAAAAGAAGTGGCAGCTATCAATTTCTGTGCAACCGCTTGGTCTAAGCATTCAGGGGTGCAAATGGAGACCCACCTGCACACTGGCCCAAGTGTTTCACCTCTATGACCTTCCCTTGCCGGCAAGCAATGGTTCTCAACTGGCACTGGTCGCCATAGGTCACTCCATCAGAGCCACAGACCTACAAGGTAGGATGTTGGGAGTGGGGAGAGAAGAAGGAATAATGGTTAGTCAGGCAGGGAGCAGATGGAAGTTCAAACCTGGAGAATTCTGGGAGAAAACCGATTTGTGTCCCTTGTCTGGACTACCTCGCAGGGCTGACAGAATGCTATTAGCACAAATCAGTGCCCTTACTAGTTTGATTACAGACTTTTGGGTGGGGTGTGTGAGAGAATTCCCACCTCTCAAGTTCTTGAATTCAATACAGATATAAAACCAGAAATATTTTACCAGAAAACTATAATAAAGGGACTGCCTATTTAATAACACAAGTGTTAACAGCAGCGAGAATTGTATTCGCACAACATTGGAAAAATGAAGACACACCTACAGATGAAAAGATTAAATTGTGCAGAGATGGATAGGTTAACATTAACCATAAAAGATAAGGAAGAAACAGAATACTTCCTATCATGGGATATGCTTTATCAATGTTTGGATGAAAGAGGTGAAAACTAGAAGGTGAAAGATTAACACCACATATAAGAAAAGAATGCAAGAATTTGTATTACATATAAGCAAATATCAGTATTACAGTTGTTATTATTAATATTATTATTTTTACTATCAGTATTATCATTATTGTACATTATATGTAAATGATGTAAGAATCATATTATCAAGAAGTAATTATTAATATTTTAAATACGGATGTAATTATCAATATTGCTCTCACCATCAGTTTATTAAGACTCTGTATGAACAAATGGAACCAGACAATACTCATTAAGTACTTACGTAATTTAAAGAAGAAGAAAAATGTATTTTAAATTTTAAAAAAGTTCTTGAATTCAACAGGGCCTGATTTAGTGGAAGACGCTGTGAGTTTGCGTCCTCATCTTCACTCATGCGATCTCTGCTCACCTTGGACGTGTCAGCTTCTGTGCAAAGCAACGATGGACACTCACACTGGGGAAGGCCGTTCACTTCCACACACGATGCCCCAAATTCACAGGTCATTTCAGCACAGGACGAGGGGGCCAACAGATCTGGGGATCAGGCACAACATTCAATGCCAACTAGCTTCCAACTTGGTCCTTCCCCAGGAATAAATTATCCCTTTGGCTCTCCAGCAGAGAAGCGTCGAAACTTCCACCCTCCAAGCTGTCTGCGTGCAGTGTTACCACTTTACCTTTCTCACAACCGGACATTCCCAGCTTGCTTCCGCTGGGACACTGTTTGCATTTGGTGCCGGTAATCCCGGGTTTACAGGAACACAAGCCGGTCATCTGCTCACAGTCATCCCGCACGGATCCCACAGGATCACAGTGGCAGGCTGTTCAGGAAAGCAAGGGAGGATTCGGGAAGAAACAAGCGGGTTTAACAGATTAACAAGAGTTGGAAAGGACCTTGTGGGTCATCTAGTCCAACCCCCCGCCCAAGCAGGAGATCCTACACCATCTCTGACAAATGGCAGTCCAGTCTCTTCTTGAAAGCCTCCAGGGATGAACCTCCCACAACTTCCAAAGGCAACTTCTGTTCCATGGGTTGATTGTTCTCACTGTCAGAAAATTCCTCCTTATTTCCAGATTGCATCTCTCCTTGTTCAGTTTCCACCCATTATTCCTTATCTGGCCTTCAGATGCTTTAGAAAATAGCTTGACCCTTCCTCCTCTCTGAGGCAGCCCCTCAAATATTGGAAAATTGCTATCCTGTCTCCCCTGGTCCTTCTCTTCCCTAGACTAGCCAGGCCCAGTTCCTGTAACCGCTCTTCATATGTTTTAGTCTCCAGTCCCCTAATCATCCTGGTTGCTCTTCTCTGCACTCTTTCTAGAGTCTCAACATCTTTTGTATAGTGTGGTGACCAAAACTGCATGCAGTCCTCTAGGTGTGGTCTTACTAAGGCTTTATAGAGTGGTATTAGTCCCTCCCTTGATCTTGTTTGTATCCCTCTGTTAATGCAATTTAGGATTGCATTGGCTTTTTTGGCTGACGCCGCACACTATTGGCTCCTATTTAGCTGGTTGTCCACTAAGACTCCAAGATGCCTCTCACAGTCACTGCTATTAAGCCTGGTTTCACCCAGCCTTTATGGGTACTTTTCAGTTTTTCTTGCCTAAGTGTAAGAGCCACATGCGGCTCCAGAGCCGCCGGTTGCCGTCCCCTGATCTATGCCGATTAGCTGTCCAAACCCCCTTAGCCATCTCTTTCCTCCTTCAGATGGGACCTTTTTCTGTCATGGCCCCACATCCCTGGAAAAAGTCCCCTTCCCCAGAAGTCTTATAGGACCCCCCTTTTCCCTGGACGTTCAAATTGGGGAGAACGCAGGGAAAAAAATTCTATCCCACCCACAGTTCATTTTTTCCTTCTCCTACCGCTAAGCTTATCTCGGTTACTTACTGGTTTCATCATTTGTGTTTTTAAACAGCCCGTATTTTGATTACGCATTTTTCCCTTCTGAAAAGCAAACCATAAATCTATGAAATTAAAGCCGACTTTTCTATTACTGTCTGTCTGTTCCTTCACTAACTGGAGGCTGAACATAATACCTTCCTGCATTTAAAGCAGGCTGCCGGATAAGGCGCCAAAGCCAGCTGGAGCTGAAGCAGAACCGCCCCCCCCCCAGATAACTTCACGGCTCTGATACGGCAAGCCAGAGTAGGGATTTGGGACCTCCTTGCCCCAAAATAGTGCAATAAAAACCATCCTGGTGCATAGGAGAGGGGGACATCAGTTCGAAAACTACACAGACACATCTTTGGAGACCTAATTTATCCAGCAACTAGATGGCAATTGTGTTTAAAAGGGGGGGAGGGACAGTAGTACGATTCAATTGGTGTAACAGCCAATTCTGTGAGCTCCATTTTCGCTGGCAAAGGCACCGCGAGCCGGTCCTTTGCTGTTCTTTCAAATCTTGAGTTTGACACCCCTGTTTCAGAAGGTCTCCATTTCAGGATTGTCTACTGCAGAACAACTCTGATCCTCCAGAGAGAGAAAGAGATGCGCCTGCGATAATTTCACACTCACCGTGTGTTCGTGTGGATATTCATACACAGCGGTAGCCAACCAGTGGACCAGGGACAACTGGTGGTCCACGAGAAAATTTTGGTGGTCCACAGAGAAATGTCACCCCCAAAGCAATTAATCCAGGCTGCACGGGAACACAAGGCTGCACCGCCCACATGGCCAACAGGAACACAAGGCTTGCGTAGCTTGCATCAGAACAACACAAGGTAGTGAGGGGAGGGGGGAAAGGGCGGAGGAGGGCAATTTGCCCCACTTGCCCCACGCACCTGGCCTGGCCACTGGGCTGCTTCTTTCCACTTCTTTCTTCTTCTGCTTTTGGCTGCACGCAAGGAAAGCAGCAAAAGTCTTTCTTTCTCTCCCCCAAACTCCGCCAGAAATGAGTCTTTGGGACCCTGCAAGGCCTCCTGCTCCAAGAGGCTGCACTGGCGCAACAAGGCTCACAAAGGCTCATTTCTGGCGGAGTTTGGGGGAGAGAAAGAAAGACTTCTGCTGCTTCTGTTGCTTTCCTTGCATGAAGCCAAAAGTCTCTCTCTCTCTTTCTCTCCCCCTCTGAGAATGAAGCTGGAGACGGTATCCTGCGATCCCAAATAAAGAATGATCGATCGGTAGGAAAACGGGGTGGGGAATTTTCCTGCAGACTTTTTTGGGGATTTTCCCAGGGTCTCTGGTCCGCGGGATTTAAAATTATGAGTTTGGTGGTCCCTGAGGTCCAAAAGGTTGGCGACTCCTGCTCACACACACACACACACACACACATATATACGAGCACAGATTCTCGTATTCTCGGCTGTTTGTTGTCGCTTCCAAATAACTGTTTTTTCCTCCATCCTTCCCTCCCTTTTTCCCCCCATTTGCCACTTTATTGATTTCTCTGCTTTGATCGCCAATGGACCTTGAAATTAAGACAGGGTTCCCCTCCCTCCCTCCCTCTTCCCCTCCCTTCACTTTCTTGTTTGCTCAACGAATAGCTTGTCAATACAAATCTGGAGCAACGGACATAAATCTGATCAACTCCCCTGCTTGCTGAACTGTAATTTGGTGTTCCTATTTCCCCCAAGAATCGTAGAATTGTAAGGCTGGAAGGGACCTTGGAGGTCTTCTAGTCCGACCCCTTGCCTAAGGTAGGAGTCCTTATTCCAGTCCAATCTTTTCTTGAAATCTTCCAATAATGGAGCAATAGCACTTAAGACTTATATACTGCTTCACAGTGCTTTGCAGCCCTCTCTGAGGGGTTTACAGAGTCAGCCTCTTGCCCCCAACAATCCAGTCCTCATTCTGCTGACCTCGGAAGGATGGAAGGCTGAGTCAACCTGGAGCCTGGTGAGAATCGAACTGCTGGCAATGAGTTAGCTTGCAATACCCTATTCTAACCATGCACCACCACTGTATCTATCTATCTGTTATCTATCTACCTACCTACCTACCTACCTACCTATCTGACTGTCATAAATATGAGTGTCTTGCCAAGTGCCTGGATTTTGTAACTTTGAACGGTCACTAAATGAGTTATTGTAAGGACTACCTGCCATTCTCATGCTTTGTGCCAGGATATGGATGACCTTATTTGCTTCCTAAAACAGATTATGTTGGTCGGGCATTTTAAAAAAATCAAATTCTACTACGGGACTTGTCAAAAATAAAGTTATATCCTTGTGATGTTATCAGTAGAATAGAATAGAACAGAATAGAATAGGAGAAAGAGAATAGAATAAGAATAAGAATAAGAATAGAATAATGGAATGAAGAATTATAGAATAGAATAGAATAAGAATAAGAATAAGAATAGAATAGAATAGAATAGAATAGAATAGGAGAAAGCAAATAGAATAGAATAGAATTCTTTACTGGCCAAGTGTGATTGGACACACAAGGAATTTGTCTTGATGCAAATGCTCTCAATGAAGGAAATGGACATGAACAAGCTATAACCATTAACTGGGACATTAGCCAATTACAACATGTTTTACTCCGAAGCAAACTAAACAGAGTTTCAAACCCTAAAAGTCCGTATTACTGGAAGGAGTTCTTAAACTGGACCCCCCAACTACTCCCCTTTCTGATGTTTTTGGGACCACAGATTCTCCAAGGACTGGGAATTTGAGGGTTGCCAATGCACACCTCTGGTGTGGTGCCAGGCCCAGCAGTAGCAAGCATAATGAAAATTAAATGTTTTTGAACCTTAAAGGCAAAGGAGGGGAAAAAACTCATGGCCTGTTCTACAAGGATGAGATAAGGATGCTTCTTGTAGTAGGAAAACTGCCAACAGGCTTAAATCCGGAGCTTCTGCTCACATCTGGAGGGAATTTAAGAACTCCCTTCTCATGAGGACTCCCGTGAACATCTGGCAAAGAGCACGGTGAAGTCCACTGTCAGACCGCTAACATCTGGAAAACACTTGTTGGGTTTCTCCAGACACCGAGAAAAAAGAAACGTGGTGGTAGCTAACATCTGGAAAGATGTCAGGGCATTTTCTGCCAACATCTGGAGTCAAAATGGAGTGGTGCGGTGGCCTAGGGGTGGAGTTGTCACCTCACAATCAGGAGGCTGTGAGTTTGATCCTAGGTAGAGGCAGTTATTTCTCTCTCTGGGCACACTGAGAATCTATCTGCTGAACAAAACTCCGCACTGGCGACAGGAAAGGCATCCGGCCAGTAAAACCGCAGCCCCGTTCAGTTGCCCAGACTCTACCCCACAAGGGATTATGAGGTTGTTAAAAATAGATGATGATGATAATGATCCGGAGTCAAAAATCTCCCATGAACTAAACCGCGGTGGAATCAAATCTGAGATTTCTCTGGCCGCGGGCCAACTCTGTGTTTTTACAAACTTTACTTTGCCATGGCTTTCAATTAAAAACGCGCACACGGATATTCAAAAACCCCATCCGATCTTTCGAAAATGGGCTCCTGGTTGTCATCTATTTGATAATGACTTCTCTGGCAGGTGCTGGGTGTGATCTGACCTTCCGCTCTCGACTGCAGCATGGAGGGTGAGAACTAATTTCCACCATCGCACCTCCATCCATGCTCTCTGCCCCGCAGGCAGGACTGAGACAATGAGAAAATGAAGCTGCACTTGTTCTGCTATTGGCCTAAGGAAGGAATCAGAAATTAAATCTCATCTCAGCTGAGACTCCGAAGGGCTTTCCCTAAACTGGGGTCTGGACTCCCTCCCAACACCCCAAAACTTTTTTTTAGAACAGGGTGTTCTGTCCCAGGCCTCCCCAAAAAGCACTAAGTCAATTCTGAGTCCTGGCATTTTATTACATGATGTGAATTTATTTCATTCACAGTCAGTCAACAGCTTGGCAAACAGTCTCGCGAAGGTAGACTAATGAGCTCAGACCTTTATCAATCCTGGAATGCTGCCCGGTAAATAGTTCCACACTCACTGCTGACAAGGAAGGGCAGGGTTATACAGAACAAATCTCCACTAGGCTGGAAGAAACGAATGACCGAATGAGCGAGTTGTTTCCTGCAAAAGCCCCCTCCCCTTTTTCCTTTTCTTTTAATCCTGATGGGAGGGGCCATTCATCATCACCTGTGGCCTTACTCCCACGTTGACCCTGAGTTTTTAATTCTGCCTTCCTTTCGGCAGCTCTGTGCATGGGCAGGCTTTACGGTTCTGGGATTTCATGATGATGCTTGAGTAGTATTTCACTTTTATATATATAGATAAATGCCAGAGGGAATCTATCGATGAATGGTGGGAACTCACAGCCAAGAGACTTTCCCCATTGCATGCTTGAATAATATGACATCGCTGACTACTGGGGGGTGGGGTTCCTCAGGGCAACAAAATCTCCATTGAACTAGCTAGATTTCCTGGCTTGTTTATCCTGCAAGGTTCTTCCTGGCTAGGAACATGGAGATCGCCCTGCTAAGACCTCTGACAATTGGCCCACCTAGCTCCAAAATCCAGAATGACAATCTATGCAGCTTTGATGATGGCTAGAGTCACCTTTGTGGATGGTTTCAAAAACAGATCTGCTTTTTTTAAAGGGTGTGTGTGTGTGTGTCTTTGAAGGCCCCCTTCCAAGTTTGCAGCCTCTCAGGAGAATTGGGGATTGAAATGTCAGGTGTGAAGAATCAGGACCATATGTTACGTTGCAGATAAGATTTATTGCTCAAGCCCATACATCACAGTAGATAAGAATCAATGGAATTTAAGAGAAGTTGGACTTAGTGAGAATTTAAAGATTCTAGGCTAGATATTCGCTTAACTCCACCACCTCCCACTCTGCCTGCTCCTTTCCTACACTGAATGGGAGAGATGAAACAGGTGCTACACCCCAATATTTTTCCACCCAGGTGGCAAGCAGCAGGGGTGGGCTGCTGGGGGTTCGCAGGGGTTTGCGAGAGCCCCTAGCTAAGATTCTGTGCAGTTCGGAGAAGCCCTAAATCCCACTCCTGGCTGGCCCTACCTGTCCCACCCCTCCCCTCCCAGGAGTCCACACACGGCCTGTTTTGGATGCAGGTAAGTGCAAGGTGCGCGCGGAGGCTCGGGGATATGCCCACCATAGCCACACCCACACAGTAACAGGGCAGAGAATCCTTTGCTGAACTTTTTGAAGCCCACCCCGGTAAATAGAGATACTCACGGGTACAGCCGCTCTTGCTGTCCGTGACGATGCCGCGGAAGTTCCAGAAACCGGGTTCGCAGCGGTCACATTTCAGACCCCCGACGCCGGGTTTGCAGGAGCACTGGCCTGTGCTGGGTTCACAGCTCCCTCCGTAGGAGCCATAGGGGTTACAGTGGCAAGTGCCTACGAGACAGGAGACAGGGAAGGGTTAGCTCTCAAGTTGGTTTGGTAGAAGAGCCTGCAGCCCCCACCGGACAGGTTTCCCAATACCACCCCAATTGATACCATCCCAATTGAGGCAAAGAAGCTTCATAGAACGGAGAATTCTAGGGCTGGAAGGGACCTCGAAGGTCTTCTAGTCTAACCCAAAGGTGCTTTTTTCCAGGGGTAACTAGACTTTATTTTTCCTTGAAGATGTTTTGCTTCTTATCCAAGAAGCTTCTTCGATTCTGGCTGAATGGTGGGGAAGGGAAGGATTTATCTTCCTTGCACTCCCTCTGAGTTATTGAGGCCACTTGGAGGTTTTATCTGTGACCCTCAGGATCACTTGGATAGTGCAAATGGGTGTGGAACCTCCTTGGAACTGCTGAAAGGACTGTTTGATTTTAATGCAGATGGCCTCTTTTGACCATGACCTGGATAACCGAGAATATCCATAGACATTCTTCTAGTAGTCTAACCCCCTGCTCATGGCAGACCATAAACCATCCTGGTCAAACAGCTGTCTATTTTTGAAAACTTCCAAAGATGGAGCACCCACGAGCTATTCCAT
This sequence comes from Naja naja, assembly GCA_009733165.1. NCBI lineage: Eukaryota > Metazoa > Chordata > Lepidosauria > Squamata > Elapidae > Naja > Naja naja. The sequence goes on along the minus strand of CM019158.1, from coordinate 10,629,370 downwards.
CGATTAGCTGGCCCTCTAGCCCGGTGATTCTTAACTCGGCCTGTCAACAGCATAGCTCAGGTTGCTAGTCCTCGTTATTTTGTGGTAGAAGAGATGCTTCAGGTTCAGTTGGGGGACGCGATTGGTTCTGCGCCGCCTACGCTCCCGATCTAAACATAAGTACACAAACGTCTTGCCTGTCAACGACTTCTTCAGCTTCAACCACAATAATACACGGGGCAAACACTCGATGCAAACTCAAGCTTCAAACTCGGCTGCAGAAAATATGACCCCAGCAACAGAGTGGTCAGCGCCTGGAACTCACTATCTGACTCTGTTGTCACAGCCTCAATTCCACCCCCCACAAACATTAACCTTAAACTGTCTCGTGGACCTCACCCCATTCCTAAGAGGTCCTTAAGGGAGCATGCATAAGCGCACCAGTGTGTCTACCGTCCCTGTCTTAGTGTCCCCATTTACCTGTATATTTACTTCCTTTGTTCCTGTTTATGTTCATACCTACCCTTGTTATCTTGTACATGTTTGACAAACAAACAAACAAACAAATAAAGTATTGCCCCAGGCCTGGTTGGGAAGGAGGGTAGGGACTTCAGGCTGAGCTAAATGCTTTCCCCCTCCAAGCCCTTCCCCCCTCCCCCGAGTGCTCCTAGGCAGACATGAGATTTTAATTTCCAGCTGAGCGTCTGCGCGACTTCACCGCATCAATTATCGATGCGACCCCCCCCACACCAGGAGGGGGGAAATCTGCCAATTTCTGTGGATTCTACAGCTCTCTGGGTCAAGAGCTCCGCAGCCATTAAAATCGCTTTTGGAAGACGGCCACCCTGCTGAACAAATGACCCGGTGAACGAAACGCCTCTACCGAACCGCAAACAGGGCTGTGGCATTCCCGGCAGCCGCTCTAATGGACGCCCCGCTAACCAGCTGGCCCTTGCGGCCTCAGCTGCTTAAAATGCCACCGACTCTTTTCCTCGTCTCGTTAGGCGGACAAGATGGCTCCGGCTAATTATTCCATAAAAAATTAATAAAAGCCTGCAACGGGTGGGCTGCAGAGGGAGGCAAGGGAAAAGACGGAATAGATTGGGCTGAGGGGAGCGTGCTGTCTCTGTCTCTCCCGGGACACCTCCGGAGCGTGCCGGGGGAGGAACCCTTGAAAAGCCTCATCCCAGGCCCCCGGAGAGTGGCATCGACTTACTGGGGCATCCAGCCGACCCCACTCCAAGCGCTAAAGTCACGTTGTCCGGACAGCAGCCATAAACGGTTTTGCTGCAGTGAAGGAGTTCTGGCGAAGACGATGGAAGCGTTGGGACCCCTGGAAGGAAAATTTAAAAAATCTCTTTTTTAACGACGAGGCCACCAGCAAGTAGCTATACAGCCCTCTGAGGTGCTGTGGTTCAGCTGTTAAATTGTTTCGCGACCCCTTGGATCATGCCAGGGCCACCCCCTCCTGCCTTCTACCACCTCCCTGAGACCAGTGGTGGGTTTCAAATTTGTTTTTACTACCGGTTCCGTGGGCGTGGCTTGGTGGGCATGGCAGGGGAAGGTTACTGCAAAATCTGACCCCACTAACCTTCTTTCCAGTTCTGTTCCCCTGTGCAGGGCAACAGAAGCAGACCCAGCAGATCAGCTGGGACTCATGGGAGGCAGAGAACAGATGGGGTTGGCAGGGCCAGTCGGAGGTGGGATTGGCTGGTTCTCCAAACGACTCAAAATTTCCACTACCGGTTCTTCAGAACCGGCTGAATACCACCTCTGCCTGAGACTGCCCAATCTCATACCCACTGGGCCAACGACACCATCGAACCATCCCCATCCTCTGCCATCCCCTTCTCCTTCTGCCTTCCACCTTTCCCAACATCTCCAAGGAGTCTTCGCTTCTCCTTAGGTGCCCCAAGCGTTTGAGCTTCAGCATCCGTCCTTCCAAAGAACAGAGCTGATTTCCTTCCTTTGGGCCAAGAAGAAAACCCCACCAGGCTGGCAGTTTCTGGTTGTTCAATGTCGGAAGACCTCTCCAAAATCTTTTTACTTCCCACCAGCCTGCAATTACCTTGGCAGGGTCCCTGGCTTGCCACGTAAATGTCCTGGCGTTTCTCACAGCGGGATTTTTTCAGCTCACACTCATTAGCGTAGGCTACCCCGTCCGATCCACATACCTATGTCAGGGGTGGGGAGGAGAGGGCCTTGTTATAGAAAGAATCAGAATGTCAGGCCTGCCTCATCTTAGACCCCTCTCCTCCCGAGTTGAAACCATCCTGGGCTCCATTTGTTGTGAAAGGAATCGCTTTGTCCGAAGGGAAATTAAAGGAAACTAAAGCCAGAACTAAAGGTTTGTGCCTGAAGTTTCCCCAGTTAACTTTCCCTTTCTTGTTCCTCTCGTTATCTCCCTATGTTGTTTGTCGTTTAATGACCCCGCAATCCCTTGTGGGGGAGGTGGGGCAACTGAATGGAGCAGAATGTTTCCTGGCCAGTTGCCTTTCCTGTCGCCAATGCGGAGTTTTATTCAGTAGATATATCCTCATTGTGCCCAGAGAGAGAAATTATCAGCCTCTGCCTAGGATTGAACTCACAGCCTCTGGATTGTGAGGCGGGAGCGCCACCCTTAGGCCACTGCACCTCCCGTTATCTCCCTATTGCCCTGTCTCGTTCAAAAGAACTGTTTTTTGGTAACATTGCCTGCATCGTCTCAGCGTGGGAGAACTCGCCGTGGGGCAAGAGTTACACTAATATCAAGACACAGCGGAGTGGAATCATTAAAGGAAGGATGCCAAAGGAGAGACAGAATGACATGCGAATGACAAAGATTAAAATAATGAAATGGAGTTGTTAAAACTGTCCCGCGGCGAGTTGTGCCATTCCGCTCGATGAATAGTTTCACTTTCCGTGTTCTACTGGCTCCCTCTTCCCCCCCCCCACCCAAAATAGTCTATGGCAGGCTGGCATCTAGCAATGCAAGGCCAGGATGGCAGTTCTGAGATAAGAGTCTGGGACGGTCGGTGCCTCCTTTGGGAGCAGGCCTACTTATGGGTAGGAGCCTCGGTGTAAACCCCAGCTGAGTCCCAGCCTTGGGTGTATCTCTTGTGCAGTTCTACCCCCAAGGGAGCATCCGAACGGCACCGTTTTAGGTACTCAAAAGGCTGGCAGCCATCCAGGGCTCTTTCAGAGAGAGAGAGAGAAAAAAATTATTCTTGCAGATTTGAGGTTCAGATTTAGGTTCAGCCTGGCAAGCTAAATAAGCACGTTGGATGGAGTCCTAGAGAATTCTGCCTGTGATCTGCTGGCATCACAGGGGGAGAAAAATAAAAAATAAAAATCAAAGAAAGCTTTCGCTCCCATCTCCCTGGTTCGGAGAACACATCTGCTGGCATCCAGGATGTCATACATGCATGGAGTTCCTGCGCTTTCCACTTTCCTGTCCATAAAATATGCAAATGCATGCCAGGGAAATTAATGAGAAACAGCAAAAGAAAAAAAAACCAAAACAAAACCCCAGAGGGCAGAGAAGCATTAAAGACACAACGGAGGATTTAACTCAGCCCTCCGAAATGACGCTTTGCAAAAAGCCTGCTGCAGAATATTCAGGTGTTCTGGAAAGCATCAACACCAGGGGCGTTCAACTTAGGCAGCTTTAACAAAAACCTTGTGGGCTTCAACTCCCAGAATTCCCCAGCCAGCTGTGCTGGCTGGGGAACTCTGGGATTGGAGAGAATCCAGTCTAAGATTGCCAAGTTGGACACCTCTGATCTAGACCAGCCTTTGCTTATGCAGATGCTCCTGGGCAAATCTCCTCTTACCAGGTTCTGTGGTACAGTCCCACAGGTATAGTCACACACGCAACGGTCATCCTCCATATCCTCGTCCCACGAACCCCCAAACTTCCGGCAGCTGTCTCTCTCGCACTCGATGGCATCTCCGGAGCCAGACCCATCACCCGAGCCGCACTCTGCACACAAGAGAAGTACACCAGGGTTGTGTATCCCCTTATACTACCACGATATCAGGATTACGGCATTTAACCCCATTTCAAAATTATTGATTAACAGCTGCTTGTTCTGCCTGGGTGTAGCCATTCATTGTCACCCTTGATCCTGGTTTTCCCCCCACCCCCTGGGTGCATCATAATTCATATTCTCCAATGGGACACATCCAGCCCAGAGTCATCAATCATGCTCTCCAGTTAGAATTGTGCGAGGCAAAAACTTTGGTCACCTAGTTACTATCTTTGAAAACATTTATGGAATGCACTTTCAGTTTGCAAGCTGCTGCACTGCTCCCCCTCCTTTGTTGGCAACTCTAAAAAGACCAGAGAAATATTTTATGAGTTGACATATGAGATAGTCCGCCCCTTGCTGAAAACCAAGCCAGGTTTCTAGACCTGATGATCAACATTTGGGGGGTTGTTTCTCTGATTTGGGTTCAATTCCTGGCTGCTGCAGAGATGCATCTCAATAGATGCCTCCCAGAAACCATAAAAATGTCTTGAATGAACTTCCAGGCCAAAAATGTACAGAATCTTGAGGACAGAGATAAGGCCTTCTGTGAAGGAGATACCCTTTGCTTCTCTTTCCGTCTCCATTTGATCTCTCATGGGTGGCTTTCTTGGTAACAGCGTGGAAGGGAGCACTGCCCTTTTCTGGTCTGACTTGGTCTAAGCAAGATTT
>CM019158.1:10609383-10623712 GCA_009733165.1 Naja naja | reverse complement strand
GCTGACTTCCTCCAACAGGCGCTACGTGCTTGGATGGTTATTTATTTGTTGTTGTTGTTGTTTTTTTTAAAACCAAAGTCTCGCTGGGGAAGAAATTCCCAGTTCCCATGTACCAGATTGTCTTCCTTGACAAGCCTGGAGACAGGCACGCTTCCGTTGAGCCGCAATTTCTTCCCCCCAAGGCGGCATCGAATCACCCACTCTGGCTTTCTTTCAAACATGCAGAGGAAGCCCATGAAAATTAAGCCCCAGCCGCCCTGCAGGAAGCGTCAGGTTTCTAGTCCTCAAGACGGATCTGCAGCAGGAAGGGGAGGCGCTGGGGGGGGGTGCATGCCAAATTAACCCACCTTCTTGGGGGAAGTCCCCACATTCTCCTCTGAGCAGGCATAAGAACAAGGAATTGAAATGAACCTGTTCTGAGCTAGCCTTCCCGAGATCACGAAGGAGACTCCTCGTCCCGACAAAACCCTTTTTATTTGGGTTAAAGGGAATTCCACTCCAGCCAAGTCCCGGCAAACGGCCCCTCATGAGATTTCACAACTACAGACCTTTATCAGGCTGGGAGAATTGCCAGGCCGATAGCTTCCAAACGCCACACTGTAGCAGCAATTACTTGGCAAGAAGGCAGGAACAGATCTTCCCACTAATTAAACGAACTAATCGTCTCCTGCAAAGCCCTCTCCCCTTTCGCTCCTCTTTATTCCCTGTGGGAGGGGCCATTCACCGTCCACCTGAGCCTTTAGTGCCAAGTTGATTCTTGTTCCTTAGCTGTTCCCTTCTTCTGGCAGCTCTGTGCATGCACACTTTGGGAACAGGCTCCAGCTGTTCTTCTTCCCCACTGATCTCCCGACTCCGAAGGCAGCTGATAACTGTCAGACAGCCCTGTCTCTGCTTCTGACGCAGAGCCCTCGTCACAGCCTTCCCCAGACTCCAGGACTGGCCCATGTTCCTCCCCAACCTCATCACTGGCCAAGTCTGCTGCCAGCTCCACTGGCTGCTGGCGGGCCACAACACTTTTCTCCTCATCTCTGGGTTCTCTCTCCCCCACCCCATAACCTCTCTGGTTCTCCCTCCCCATACATTGGATTCAAGACTGTAAGCTCCTTCGACAGCAGGGGATTTGGGGGCACTCAGTTTCCAGAGCGAATTGCTTACACATTGGTTGTAATACAGCCAGTGGGACCGTCAACCTCGGTCTCCGATGCTCAGTTGAATCTCTCATAATAATTTTTTAAGCAGAGGTTTGCAAAGGCCTGGAGCAATGCCAGGAGAGGCTGTAGCTGCTAGACTAGCAGGGATTTGAAACGGGGGTTTGGGGCCCAGTGGTGACCTTCAAACCAAGCTCCTCCCTGGCACCAGAGGCCTGACCCACAATGGATGGTTAATTGGGGTTAAGAAGCTACGCATCTTGGCCAATTTTTTGAGACCGCAGTAGACCTCAAGTTTGGGATGCTTGGAAAAACAGACCCAAAGAGCTCAGGTTGAGGTGGGTTAGATCTACCCATATTTACTGCCTGAGACATTAAAACGGAGAGAAGTCGAAATATTTTATTGATTTTTGACTTTCGCGGGCTCCCTAAAAGAACTGCTGCTTTGTTGAAAAACTAGAGACCATCCACCGGGATGGCTGGGATTGTATTTAGTGCCAGTGAAACGGCAAGTGTTTTGGTTCTGGAAGGCCTGTTTGCTCTGCCATCCTGAAGGACCCACCTGTTCTGACCCAGTTCCCCAAACACGACCAACCCTCCAAAGTGAACTCAAAAGATTCCTTTAATTAGGAATGCCGGCAGCCCCGGCAAAAAGACTCTCTCTCTCTCTCGCACCGCAGGTTAACAAGTCTGTCCGGCCGGGAGATGAATACTTGTCTGCCACACCTCTTCATCTCCACCCCCTGCCTTCTATGCCCAGAGCTAGGTGCTAAGCCGTAGCAGTGGTGGCTCTTCCGTCCCCGGACCGCCCATAGATTTCCACTGCTCTCCTCTCCTCTGCCTTCACATCAGGCACTGGACTCAGCTGTTTCTCTTATTCCTCATCAGCCGCCTCCAGACCTGGGGGCTGTGGACTCTCCACCTGAGGGCTTATGGACACCCCAGGCTCTGCCTCTGCTTCTCTCTCTTTGCCAGCTCCATTCTCTCTTCCCCCTCGGAGCGCTCAGGTTGCCTTGATGCTGACCCTGACTCCCATGCCTCCCCCTCCTCTGATTTGCCTGCTGGAGAGGCCAGCGGTCAACAGGCCACAACACCACCAATTTTGCCCTAGCTGGGCTTCCTTCACTCATCGCTCTTCTGGTCCCACTCAGATAGCAGAGCTTCCAACAATAGGAGCAGCCTATCTGAATCTTTAACCCGAGTTTGGAATGTCACTGTGCTTCCCTTCTAAATCTCTCAGAAGTTAAGAATGAAATTAGGCTAAAAGCTGGGGTGTTGTCGCTTTTCAGAGACCACCCCCAAGGATAATTGTTCCTTCTTTCCTATTTTCCATTCTTTTCCAATTTTCTTTTCTATTTCAGGCAGCAGGGGATCTAACCACTCACCACAAGGGCCCTTGTGTTTCACGTGGATCTCCTTCCGGAGGGCGCACGCCATGGCGTCCAGCTCACAAGGGTTGCTGTAGGTGAGGTTGTCGCTGCCGCAGACCGGATCGTAGACGCTCTGGCACACTTGCTGGCACTCGCAAACGGCCTCCTGGTTCTTCACCACGCAGGTGGCCCCGAACTGGCACTCGACGCTCAGGCAGGGGCTTGGCTTGGCAAGATCTGAATCGGAAGAGTAGGAAAGCAGGTAGAATGGTTAAGAGAAGCGGATGCCCTGCTGGAGCTGGACAGAACCTTCTACCTCCATCTCTCTCTCTGTCTCCCCCCGACAATTTGGGTGAAAGGATCAGGAACAGAGGCATTAGCAGATTGCTCTGTTACCCAAAACAGGCAAGACACCTCTCAAGGCAAGGGAATTCCCCTGGCATTTCCAACTTGCTTTCATGCTTAAGGCGGGACTAGAAGTCACCGCCTCCTGGTGATTGGCCTAAAGTCATCCAACTTGCTTTCATGCTTAGGCGGACTAGAAGTCACCGTCTCCTGGTGATTGGCCTAAAGCCATCCAACTTGCTTCCATGCTTAAGGCGGGACTAGAAGTCACCGTCTCCTGGTGATTGGCCTAAAGTCATCCAACTTGCTTTCATGCTTAAGGAGGGACTAGAAATCACCGTCTCCTGGTGATTGGCCTAAAGTCATCCAACTTGCTTTCATGCTTAAGGCGGACTAGAAGTCACCGCCTCTGGTGATTGGCCTAAAGCCATCCAACTTGCTTTCATGCTTAAGGCGGGACTAGAAGTCACCGTCTCCTGGTGATTGGCCTAAAGTCATCCAACTTGCTTTCATGCTTAAGGCGGGATTAGAAGTCACCGTCTCCTGGTGATTGGCCCAAAGTCACCCAGCCGCCTTTCATGCTTAAGGCGGAACTAGAAGTCACCGCTCTCCTGGTGATTGGCCTAAAGTCATCCAACTTGCTTTCATGCTTAAGGCGGACTAGAAATCACCGCCTCCTGGTGATTGGCCTAAAGTCATCCAACTTGCTTTCATGCTAGGCGGGACTAGAAGTCACCGCCTCCTGGTGATTGGCCTAAAGTCATCCAACTTGCTTTCATGCTTAGGCGGACTAGAAGTCACCGTCTCCTGGTGATTGGCCTAAAGCCATCCAACTTGCTTTCATGCTAAGGCGGACTAGAAATCACCGCCTCCTGGTGATTGGCCTAAAGTCATCCAACTTGCTTTCATGCTTAAGGGGACTAGAAGTCACCGCCTCCTGGTGATTGGCCTAAAGTCATCCAACTTGCTTTCATGCTTAAGGCGGGACTAGAAGTCACCGTCTCCTGGTGATTGGCCTAAAGTCATCCAACTTGCTTTCATGCTTAAGGCGGGACTAGAAATCACCGTCTCCTGGTGATTGGCCTAAAGTCATCCAACTTGCTTTCATGCTTAAGGCGGGACTAGAAATCACCGTCTCCTGGTGATTGGCCTAAAGTCATCCAACTTGCTTTCATGCTTACATGGACTAGAAGTCACCGCCTCCTGGTGATTGGCCTAAAGTCATCCAACTTGCTTTCATGCTTAAGGCGGACTAGAAGTCACCGCCTCCTGGTGATTGGCCTAAAGTCATCCAACTTGCTTTCATGCTTAAGGGGACTAGAAGTCACCGCCTCCTGGTGATTGGCCTAAAGTCATCCAACTTGCTTTCATGCTTAAGGCGGGACTAGAAATCACCGTCTCCTGGTGATTGGCCTAAAGTCATCCAACTTGCTTTCATGCTTAAGGCGGGACTAGAAGTCACCGTCTCCTGGTGATTGGCCTAAAGCCATCCAACTTGCTTTCATGCTTAAGGGATTAGAAATCACCGCCTCCTGGTGATTGGCCTAAAGTCATCCAACTTGCTTTCATGCTTAAGGCGGGACTAGAAGTCACCGTCTCCTGGTGATTGGCCTAAAGTCATCCAACTTGCTTTCATGCTTACAAGCGGACTAGAAGTCACCGCCTCCTGGTGATTGGCCTAAAGTCATCCAACTTGCTTTCATGCTTAAGGCGTGGACTGAAGTCACCGCCTCCTGGTGATTGGCCTAAAGTCATCCAACTTGCTTTCATGCTTAAGGGGACTAGAAATCACCGCTCCTGGTGATTGGCCTAAAGCCATCCAACTTGCTTTCATGCTTAAGGCGGGACTAGAAGTCACCGTCTCCTGGTGATTGGCCTAAAGTCATCCAACTTGCTTTCATGCTTAAAGCGGACTAGAAGTCACCGTCTCCTGGTGATTGGCCTAAAGCCATCCAACTTGCTTTCATGCTTAAGGCGGGACTAGAAATCACCGCTCCTGGTGATTGGCCTAAAGTCATCCAACTTGCTTTCATGCTTAATGGACTAGAAGTCACCGCCTCCTGGTGATTGGCCTAAAGTCATCCAACTTGCTTTCATGCTTAAGGCGGACTAGAAATCACCGCCTCCTGGTGATTGGCCTAAAGTCATCCAACTTGCTTTCATGCTTAAGGGACTAGAAGTCACCGCCTCCTGGTGATTGGCCTAAAGTCATCCAACTTGCTTTCATGCTTAAGGCGGGACTAGAAATCACCGTCTCCTGGTGATTGGCCTAAAGTCATCCAACTTGCTTTCATGCTTACATGGACTAGAAGTCACCGTCTCCTGGTGATTGGCCTAAAGCCATCCAACTTGCTTTCATGCTTAATGGACTAGAAATCACCGTCTCCTGGTGATTGGCCTAAAGCCATCCAACTTGCTTTCATGCTTAAGGCGGGACTAGAAGTCACCGTCTCCTGGTGATTGGCCTAAAGCCATCCAACTTGCTTTCATGCTTAAGGCGGGACTAGAAGTCACCGTCTCCTGGTGATTGGCCTAAAGTCATCCAACTTGCTTTCATGCTTAAGGCGGGACTAGAAATCACCATCTCCTGGTGATTGGCCTAAAGCCATCCAACTTGCTTTCATGCTTAAGGCGGGACTAGAAGTCACCGTCTCCTGGTGATTGGCCTAAAGTCATCCAACTTGCTTTCATGCTTAAGGCGGGACTAGAAGTCACCGTCTCCTGGTGATTGGCCTAAAGTCATCCAACTTGCTTTCATGCTTAAGGACTAGAAATCACCGCCTCCTGGTGATTGGCCTAAAGCCATCCAACTTGCTTTCATGCTTAAGGCGGGACTAGAAGTCACCGTCTCCTGGTGATTGGCCCAGGCGGCTTTCAAACCTAAGAAGGGACTGGAACTCAATGTCTTTAACCATTAGACCAAACTATATCCTGTTTGTATCAATCATGTTATTTTCCTTTTCCTCCACTAATATTAATCATTGCTCTCCAGCACAGCAACGAGTATGATTTAGAACTACCTAGTAGGCATCAACCTTTATTCCTGGATCCCTGAAATAACTATTGCTCCATCTTGGTGGTAGGCTTATGCATTCCATCTACGGACTTTGATTTGATATAGTCAACACATCAGAGCAACAAGCTTTAGTTCTCAGGATTTCAGAGCCCACCATGCACAATCTGCTTCCAGTCCCAACGAGGAAAAGATTTGTACCCCTGCAAGTATATAAACTTAGAGTTCCTCTGGGTGAAAAAGGAGGTTTATTTATTGATGATCTCTCTCTCTCTCTCTGTGTATCTCTCTGTCTCTCTCTGTATTTCTTTCTATGTGTATTTTCTTTCTTTCTCTCTCTGTATCTCTCTGTATCTCTCTGATTTCTTTCTCTCTCTCTCTCTCTCTCTCTCTTCCTCCCTCCCTCCCTCCCTCCTTAATTGTCTCAGGACAGGATCCTTCACGTACCCAGGAGGTGGGAAGAACCAAAGTGTGTAAGGAGGGGTGGGGGTAAGAGGAAATTGAGGAGTGGGGAGTGAAAGTCTGCAATTATTTGGCCTGCAGATCTCTGGTGCAACGCAATGCCAAGTTGTTCAAAGGGAGGATGCAGAAAGCAGGCTGGGAGGCGGGTGTTCATCACAAGGCAGCATTTCACAGAGGGAGGGAGGGAAGCAAGAGAGGAAGAGGAAGGTGGGGAAAACACGGAGACAGGATGACCAAACGCAGTGACCAGGAAGCAGCAGCCATCGTTCTTTCTAACGTTCACAATTTTCATGTGTTGGCCTGTCGGGGTGTGTGCAAACAAAACCAGTCTTAAAAATAAGACCCCAGTCCCACGGGGCGGACAGGACTGCAGAGTGGAGGGCCTCAAACTTTGCTGGATTGTCATGGAAGGGAAACATTCATTCATTCATTCATTCATTCATTCATTCATTCATTCATTCATTCATTTAATATTGCCGCCTATTTGCCCACTTCCCTGCAGGTAGAAAGGAAGCTTGTCAGAGAGAGGGCAAGCCATGCACTTTTCTTAGCTCCTGGGCTAGCAGCTTTTCTGTGGGGTTTAATCACAGCTGACCAGCTGCTCTTTCCACCTTGAGGAAAAATAAAAACAGAAACCAGATAGCTAGCCCCTAACCCTGCATTTCTATGTATTCTCCCTGCTCCTCAATTCAGCAAAGGGGAGAAACAGGATCCTGTTTGCATTTCATAGTAAATTGGCCATCTTTTGGCCAAGGGTGGATTTCTTCCTTAACTTTACTTTTTCTAATCACTCAATCAGAATAGAGCTGGAAGGGCCCCTGGAGGTCTTCTAGCCCAACCCACTGCCCTATGCCTGTGATGGCGAACCCATGGCACGCGTGCCACAGGTGGCAGGCAGAGCCATTTGTGCCGGCACGCGTAGTCTCTCAAAATAACCCAAAACCCAAAACATAAATTAAAGTCCGGCAATGCCTTCAACTTAACTGTTTTATTAGTCACAGTTTAAAGTCCCAAAAGTAAATAAGGAGGCAAAAGGAAAACAAGAACAAACCGTCTCGGTGAAAGTTCCAAAGCAAACCAAGATAGGTAATTATACATTCCAAACAGATAATTGGGGAAAGTCCTTGGGAAGAACTCCAACAAATAGAAACCTCCTTCAAAGGAAACACTAACTTTGACTCCAGCAATTCTGACTACGCAGTTACAAACTTATATACATAGCTCCCAGCTGTAAGCCCTGAGGAGGATCATGGCCCTCTCCTCCCAAGGAGACCATGCTTTTCCCTGATCCTCTCCTCCCTGCATGCCCTGGGATGGATAGGAGATGGGCCTGGGTCCTCCTCTGATTGCTCAGCTGGCCTCTGCCCTTCCCCAGCCTCCTCCACGACCTCTGGAGCCACACTCCCACTCCGTGTTGGCTGTTCCTCCTCTTCCTCAGAGTCAGTCTCCACCAGGGGCATGACAGCACATTTTGGATCCCAGGTAAGCGCAGGGCCTGCATGGAGGCTTGGGGAGGGTGAAAAACGGGCCTACCAAAAGTTCCAGAAGGCTGGAAATGGCCCTGTTTCTCCGTTTCCTCTGGAGGCTGGAAACAGCCCTGTTTCCGGCCTCCAGAGGGTCTCTGGAGCCCAGGGGAGGCCATTTTCACCCCGAGAGCCCCTGGAGCCCGGGGAGAGTGAAAACGCACCCCCCCCCACCGTGTTGCAGGAGGCCGACTAGGCCACGCCCACTATGGACATGCCCACCCAGCAACTGGGCAGAGAACTGGTTGCTAAATTTTTTTTTTGAAGCCCACCCCTGTTCGAAATCTCGTGGGAAGGCGTCGGGCACGTTCAGGAGAAGGGTGCAGCTTTGGTGACCCCTTCAAAGGGGAAGAAAATGCCAGCCACCATCTCTCTCTCGTGCCAACCGGGCATCGACGGGCAGGGGAAAGACGTGCCAAAGGCTTTCAAAGCCCTCTCCCCTCCCCGTCTGCAAAATGCAGGGAAACAAGCGATGCCGAAGAGGAAGCGAAAAAAAATAGAGAATGCAGGAGAGGAAAGCAGCGAACCTCGCAGCAGAATTCTCCTGGTAGAGGGAGCTGAAGAACTGGGCAGGCGCACTTCCTTTCTCCGGACAGGAAACACTAGAAGACACAAGACAACAGAAAGAAAGAGAGAAAGAGGAAGGAGAAAGGAAGGAGAGAAAGAAAGCAGGAGGGGGGGGGGGAAAGAGAGACAGACATAGCTATGGACTGCTTCCCCCAAGTTTCCAGGCACACACCCCAATTTTAAGTTCCCCTGGCAGAGAATTGGCTTTTTTGTTTTGTTTTAAAGGAGTACAGCTTTCCTTCAGCTGAATTTCTGTCAATTCCACGCAGAGGGAATTGCCATTTTGCCTGGGGAAGGGGCAGGTTTAAAATCAGGTTTTTTTTTTCTCTCTCTCTCTCCAAAACTAGCATTTGGGAGCTGCCAACAAGGCAGAACGAAGTGAGAGGAGCGACACTCCTGTAATATAAACACTTGGGCGAACGACCGCTCCTTAAATCAAACCCGTGATTATTTTACATTTCCTATCGAAGAATCTCGGGGCGATTTGAAGATGCAAAGATGTGGCGGAAAAATTAGTGGATAATTATTTGCCTCAATGCCAATGTTTGACTGTTTTCGATGTGTGTGTGTGTGTGTGTGTGTGTGTGAGGTGTGATATGTAATCCGCTTTGCTTCTGCACACCAGACAGGGGAGATTAATTTTCTTCTTCGTTTCGCACCCAGTGGGTTTTGGGTTTTTTTTTTTTAAAAAAAGAGCCAACCAGAAAAACAAGAGTTTTTATCTTTCGTTCTTTTTCCCGGATGCTCCTGAGAGAGATAATATCATATCTTTCCCCCTGTGAATTTTCAGAGGAGCTGGAAAAAACGAATTACCGTGGTTTAGCTAGTGCGTTTAATTCAGTTACTGATTTAACTTGTTTTGAGGGTCGCATCATAGACGGAAAGCGCGGACTGAAGTCACATTTGCCCCGGCAGGCAAACCTGTCCAGGGTTAACAAGGAGTCAAATTTGCATGTCGTAGAAATGAAGTTGCTAACTCTTCTTTTGACATGATTGCGAATCAAGTCTGTATTAAACGAAAGTCTCTTCGGCAGCTGATTCTCTGCGTGGAATTTCCTTGAGACACACGTTGCCATAACTTATTACGGGGAGTCCTTGACTCAGAGCCACAACGGAGCCCAACGTTTCTGCTGCTAAGCGAAACACTTTGTTGAGTGAACTTTGCCCCGTCTTGCAACTTTTCTTGACACCGTTGCTAAGTGAATCAATGTGCTTATTAATAGCATCAGCTCTTAGGTTTGTATGCTGCTTCACAGTGCTTTTACAGCCCTGTCTAAGCGGTGGACAGAGTCAGCCTCTTGGCCCCACAACAATCTGGGTCCTCCTTTGACCCACTTCAGAAGGATGGAAGGCTGAGTCAACCTTGAGCCAGTTGGTCAGTTAGCCTGCAATACTGCATTCTAACCAGTGCGAAGGAGGAAGGAAGGAAGGAAGGAAGGAAGGAAGGAAGGAAGGAAGGAAGGAAGGAAGGAAGGAAGGGTACTTAAGGCTTATATGCCACTTCACAGTGCTTTCCAGCCCTCTCTAAGTGGTTTACAGAGTCAGCCTATTGCCCCCAACAATCTGGGTCCTCATTTTATCCACCTCGGAAGGATAGAAGGCTGAGTCAACTTTGAGCCTGATGAGATTTGAACTGCAGTCAGCAGAAGTAGCCTGCAGTACTGCACTCTGACCACTGCACCACCACGGCTCTTAAGTTAATCACACAGTTGTTAAGTCAACCTGGCTTCTCCCTTGACTTTGCTCGTCAGAAGGTCACAGAAGGGGAATCACCATGTGACGCCGGGACACTGCGACCATCAATAATAGGAGTCAGTGGCCAAGTGTCCGAATTTTGATCATGTGACCACGAGGGGGTTTGAGATGCTGCAACAGTCTTAAGTGTGAAAAACGGCCATAAGTCACTTTTTTCAATGCCGTCGTAATTTTGAACGGTCACTAAATGAAGTGTTGTAACCTGTATAATGAAAAATCCAGATTCCTGGTCCTGGGAGTCTGCAGTTAAAAAATTCCACGCCGGGGAGTGGTGGGAAGAGAGGTGACGTACGGGCTAACGATTTGCAACTTGTTCTGAATGTCTGTATCGGTCCTTGATTTGCGAACGGGCAAAAGTGAAACGGGAAAGGGGCATAAAATAAACAGGACAAACTGAACCCCCTGGATAGCCTCTTTGTTTCCTTCCTGTGTTTGGGCGAACAAGCTCCCTGTTCTGAGCTCTTCAGGGGAAGCGCGACCTGCCTTGCATGCCTCCACTTCTGACCTCCACAGAGGGGAGCCCAGGAAGAAAAGACGCCCCGAGGTTCAGCCCAGCGGTGGTATGCTGTTTTACTCACCAGCGCTGACGGTAAGTTTTCGTGCTTAAAATTGCCCGTTTTAGAACGCTCCGCCCGCGCGCGCCACAAAACCGGTAGTAAAATACTTTGAATTCCACCACTGGTTGAGCCCTGCAAACTAAGAAAGGTTTGGAGAATGGAAAGGCGTGTTAAGGAACCCAACCTTGATGGTGCAAGAGGGAGCGTGTGAGGCCCAAGCCGAGAAAGGAATCAGCAAGCAGGTAAGACAGGAACAAGAGAGAGACAGAGAGACAGAGAGACTGAGTGATGAAAAGATGGAGGATGGACAGGACTGAACACTCTTATCCAAAATTCCCCATAAGGGCAAAAGGATGACAAACAGAGACAGAGGCCACAGGAGGAGAGCAGGGAATGAAGAACTGAGAGGAAGGAAGAGAACAAGACGGGCTGCGTTTCATCCCGAGGGGTCAGACTTACCTCTTTCGGCTGCGCCCACTGGTCGAAGGCAGAGAAATGGGTGAGTTTTGGGGCCCGTCTGGCCTCACTTACCACAAGGTCCATGGTGCTTGACTGGAATGGCGGCCTTCTGCTGGCACTCCGCCTTCTGGCGCTCGCAGTCGTTGAAGTAGGTCCGGCTGTCCCTGCCGCAGAGAGGCTGGTAGGCGCCGTCGCAGACGATCCGTTCGCAGGAGCAACGGGCGAGGCCCCGGCGGATCAGGCACACGGCGTTGAAACGGCACTCGTCCCGGCATCTGTCTGGAGGCGCCAAGGGGAGAAGGGGGTGTCAGTCTCAGTGGTCCCAAAAAAGGCAGGTGAGAGGGGAGGGGAGGGAGGGGAAGGAGGGAGGGAGGGCAAATTAGGCTAAACGGAGTTCTAGTTCCACCTTAGACATGAAAGTCAGCTGGGTGACTTTGGGCTAATCACCAGGAGGTGATGGTAGGATGAAAGCTGGCTGGGTGACTTTAGCCAATCACCAGGAGACCTAGTCCCATGAAAGCTGACTGGGTGATTTTCAGCCAATCACCAGGAGACAGTGAGTTCTAGTCCCACCTTAGGCATGAAAGCTGACTGGGTGACTTTGAGCCAATCACCAGGAGACAGGGAGTTCTAGTCCCACCTCAGGCACAAAAGCAGACTGGGTGACTTTGAGCCAATCACCAGGAGACAGGGAGTTCTAGTCCCACCTTAAGCTGACTGGGTGACTTTGAGCCAATCACCAGAGACAGGGAGTTCTAGTCCCACCTTAAGCTGACTGGGTGACTTTGAGCCAATCACCAGGAGACAGGGAGTTCTAGTCCCATCTTAGGCATGAAGCTGACTGGGTGACTTTGAGCCAATCACCGGAGACAGGGAGTTCTAGTCCCACCTTAAACTGACTGGGTGACTTTGAGCCAATCACCGGAGACAGGGAGTTCTAGTCCCACCTTAAACTGACTGGGTAACTTTCAGCCAATCACTGGGAGACAATGAGTTCTAGTCCCACCTAGGCACAAAGCTGACTGGGTGACTTTGAGCCAATCACCAGGAGACAGGGAGTTCTAGTCCCACCTTAGGCACAAAGCTGACTGGGTGACTTTGAGCCAATCACCAGGAGACTGGGAGTTCTAGTCCCACCTTAGGCACGAAGCTGACTGGGTGACTTTGAGCCAATCACCGGGAGACAGTGAGTTTTAGTCCCACCTTAGGCAAGAAGCTGACTGGGTGACTTTGAGCCAATCACCAGGAGACAGGGAGTTCTAGTCCCACCTTAAGCCGACTGGGTGACTTTGAGCCAGTCCCCACCTCACATGATAGTTATTGTAGGGAAAATAGGAGAAGGAAAGAATATCAGTTATCTTCACTCCCTTGACTTATTTATAAAAAATAAAAAGGAGGGATTTTTTTAAAATTGAAAATAAATAAAAAATTTAAAAAAAAACTTACCTTGAACCTGGCACTGTCCTGAACGCAACTTCTGGATCTCGATGCCCCGGATGGCCCCCGTCCTATGCAAGATGCACTCGTTCTCGTAGGTCACCCCGTCGTCCCCACACACTGGCTCTTTTTTCAAGGGGCAGCTTTCCGGCCTGGGCAGCAGCTCGGCCCGTCGCGAGCGAGGGCTGACCCGGCAAACTCTGTTCATGTCGTTGTGCGTGTTTTTGCAAGGATCTGCAGGGGGTGGGGAGAGAAAGAAGGAGGGCCATTTGGAAAAAAAACAACAGACCCAATTTTTGCATCCCATGCGAACGGCTCCCTCCCAACCTTGCCAACTTTCCGATGGTCGTTGGCCTCATTCCTCAACCAGGAGGGGTCCTGGCTGAGAATTCTGGGAGTTGAAGTCCGGATGCAAATTCGGGTCGTAAAAGGTATTTACAACATCAGGAGGAGGAGAAGGAGGGAAAGGAAAGAGAAGAAGAAGAAAAAGAAGAAAAAGAAGAAGAGGAGGAGGAGGAGGAGGAGGAGGAGGAGGAGGAAGAAGAAGAAGAAGAAGAAGAGGAGGAGGAGGAGGAGGAGGAGGGGGGTCAACGTGTTTCGCTGTTTGTAACCTTTCCAGCCAGCTTCCGACCAGCGAAGCCAATCCGGGAAGTCGGATTCGCTTAAGGACCGCATGGTTCGCTTAACAACGCCAGCAATTCAGCTTAACCACTGTGGGGAAGGGCGGCCGTGAAATGGGGCACTTAAACACCTCGCTTAGCAACGGATGTTTGGTTTTTTTTTAATTATTTATATGCCTCCCGAAGACTCAGGGCGGCTACATTTTGGAGCACAACCCAATGTGCTCAGCAATAGCCTTCCTTCCATTGTATATGCCTGCTTATTATTACTAAGCGGCATTTTTACAAGGTCAGCTAATTGCCCCCAACAATCTTGGGTCCTCAATTTACCTACCCCAAGAGGATGGAAGGCTGAGTCAACCTTGAGCCTGGTGGGATTCGAGCCTACAGTAATTGTAGACAGCTGGATCTTAAGAGCAGGCATTTAACAGCCTGAGCCACCAAAGCTCAGGTGGCCGTAAAGTCGAGAACTGCCTGCGTAGATTGAGGCTGAGTGCCGGAAGAGTTCCTCGTGAGCAAACGAGTGCGAGTGAGCCGGGATGAAAAGGGACCAGCCAGGATTTAAAACTCTTGGATCTTGGGCTTTAACCAGATCACCTCCGTTGCAGTGCTTGGGTAGATTTATCAGAAAGACACCCAGCTGCAGATCATCCAGATGCAGGAGCTGGCTAATCCCCTTCCCAATGTTCAAGAGGAGCTGCTTTTCAACACCTCCGGGCAGGCTCCAGGCTCCCTTAATAACCCAAATGCAAAAATGCACATTTGGGGGTCACCTCCACCCCCCCTTAAAAGCAGCCCCACGCGGTGCTGTGGAACACCTACATCTCTGTATCGGAACAAGGGGGACAATAGATTAATATGTCACCATGGAGACTGGAGAACCGTGTGTGTGTGTGTGTGTGAGTGTGTGTGTGTGTGTGTGTGTGTGTGTCTCACACCTTAACCCCTGCAGAGAACGCGAAGAGAGAGATCAGAGGCGTGTGCTCGGATTCCAGGGGGGCTTTTGCAGGAGGATGGACGGATGGAAGGAAGGCAGAAAGAAGAAGGAAGGAAGACAGAAATAAGGAAAGAGG
>CM019158.1:10586479-10602749 GCA_009733165.1 Naja naja | reverse complement strand
ATGAATGAATAGATAGATAGATAGATAGATAGATAGATAGACAGACAGACCCTTCCAACTCTGTTATTCTGTTATTCAATTCATTGAGCCAGATGTTCCTCAACCTTGTAGCAGGACCCAAATTGGTTTGTCTGGAGCTGAGCTCCCTGGCAAAGAGAGCAGGTGAGGACAGGTAAGCCACCTGTTCCTTCCGTGTTCTTTGAAGAGAGACGGCTGGTGTGTCGCCGTCAGTGACTTGAGACGCCTTTCCCGAGCCTTCCCACTGTGCGGAGGTCCCCTAATGAAGCCCCCAAGCTTGGTCTATTCTGCTGTCAGCTCCGGTTTCGGAGAAGGTTGAACATGCAATATTCCCAGGGACAAACAACCACCACCACAACAAAAAAAAACCCACACACCAATATTGTGGCAGCTTAAAAGACTTCGGTATTTATTAGAGGCGGCGAGGTTGTCCGGGGCGAGCTAAGATGTTAAGTGGAAACGTCACGTGGGAATGAAATGTTGGGTTGAGTTAAACTCCAGGTCTTCCACCTCGGCGTTTGCCAAGGAGGTTCTCCAAGGAGCAGGGCCTTAATTGGCTAATAAAAGAGGACTTTCCACTTTATTGGCAAACGGGAAAGCTTGGCGAAATGAGTTTTCTTGACTGGAGGGGCCTGGTTCCTGGGGAGGGGATGAAGGGGACAATCCCCGGTGTTTAATATCCGGATGTTAGCTTGTAAAGCTTCTGGTAACCACCATTTTTCTTCATCCGAAGAGCTGTCAGGATTCATCCATCCTGTTGACTTTTTTCCCCCTCCTCCCTCCCTCCATCCCTCCCTCTCTTTCTCTTTTTTTCTGCCTCCTCTTCTGGAGGAGCATTTGCAAGGCAATTCAGCAGGCGATGAGCGAGCAATCTGGGGGACTTAATCTGATCATTTTTTAATTTGGCTCTCGTTGCTATGCTCCGAAAGAGAGGAGAATTTCTGGGCTGTCGCAGGACTTCCAGAGGGCAGGTGGAAATGAATTCTTGGCTCCTTTGTCCACCCTCATCTTCCAGGGCTCGCCTCTTCCAGAGTTCCCCTCCGGAAGAAATTTTAGGATTTCTCCCCATATATTCGTTTCTTCCTTCCTTCCTTCCCTTTCTTCCTTCTTCCCTTCCTTTCCATTTATTCCTATCCATTCATTCATTTATTCATCCACCCACCCAGCCTTTCATCCATCCATCTATTCATTTATTTATCTATCCCTTCATTTTTCCATTCAGCCATCCATTCTTTTATTCATCCATCCTTTCATTTTTCATCCCTCCCTCCATTCATCCATGCATTCAGCCATCTATCCATCCCTTCATTTATCCACAGCCATCCATCCATTTATTCATCCATCCATCCATACCTCCCTCCCTCCCTCCCTCCATTCATTTATTCACCCATCCATTTATCCCTTCTGGCATCCAACCATTCATTCATCCCTTCATTTATTCATCCATCCCTTCATTTAGCCCTTCCCCCACCCATTCATTCATCCATCTATCCATCCTTTCATCCCTCCCTCCATTCCCTCCCTTACAAATCAACAGAGGGATGGCATCAAGACCATGAGAAGTTACAATGCCACCTTACTGCAGTAGTACGTCTTTTAACAAGAAGAAGGACTGGGAGAGCCATTTTCACAACATTTGAGGGGGCTGCCACAGAGAAGGGGGTGGAGGTCAAGCTGTTCTCCAAAGAGAAAGTCCCTTCCAACCCCACGAGGTGGGGTTGGACTAGAAGACCTCCAAGGCCCCTTCCAGTTCTAAGGTTCTAGGATTCTATCAGACGGTTCTCCTTCTCCAGCCTGAAATCAGGGTTGTTGGGCTGTTTCTATCTATTTGCTGCTGCTGCTGCTGCTGCAGAGGCTACAAAAGGAAAGCAGTAATTTTTTCCCCTTCTTTCTTTTCAAGCAAGAAAAGGGCATTTTTTTTCCCCTTCTTCCGTTTGGAGCAGGAAAAGGACATTTGAGAAGAAGCGAACACAATTTGTTGTGCTCCACCGTCTCTGGGGACTCCCTTCAGCAGAAGAAGCAGCAAACAAAAAACCCCATTGAAAGAGCAAATTCTCCCTTAAAAGGTTGACTTTGTTCTCCTGGGGGTTTGAGGGGGTGGGCGCCCCCCCCCACACACACATTGAGTCAACCTTGGAAAGTGACTCAACTCCAGAGAACCACGGCAGCCTCCGGGGACTTCCCGGCAAAGCAAGTGTGTTTTTTGGGGGGGTGGGAAAACTTTGGTGCCTGGTTCGGAGAACAGGGGAGGCCGGGGTCTTTTCCAGAAGCCCGGAGGTGGGGTTGGGGTGGGGTGGGGGCTGCGGTGTTTGGACAAGTGAGGTCAGAGGTCATGCAGAAGGGGCACACGAGTGGTGCCATTCACCCCCACACACCCGGCATTGCACAATTTGTGGGGTAGAACGTAGAACGAACGGCTGCCCGGTCTCTCGTTGACAACCTCCAGTGATGGACACCAAAATTTTCTTCTTTGGCTTCATTTTGTTATTCTCCATCCAATCATCACATTCTTTCCCGGCTTTCCTTCATTCCTTCCGTCCGTCTTTCGGCACTTCCTTCCTTCCTCCTCCCCCTCCTCCTCCTCCTTCCTTCCCTTCCTTCCTTCTTTCTTATCTTCCTTCCTCACCTTCCCTCCCTCATCTTCCTTCGCCCTGATTTGCTTTGCCCATCCCTCTTCAGCTATCTCCCTCTCTTCTTTCCTTTTCCCTGGCTTTCCCTCTTCCTCTTCCTTCCCTTCCATTCCTTCATTCATTCCTTCATCCGGTCCTCCCTCCTATCTTCCTTCTTCCCTCCCTCCCTTCTTTCCTAACTTTCCCATCCTTCTTTTCCTCCTCCTCTTTCGTTTTCATTCCTTCCTTCCTTCCTTCCTTCCTTCCTTCCGTCTGTCATCTATCCATCCATCCACTCAAATGCTGATATTTACAGATGATGTTCTATCTAGATGACACCAAGATTGCCAATAACTTCCTTCGTCTTGTCAACCAGGGCAGGGCAGCCTTCAAGACCTTTGACCTGAGGCCTGCCCAAAACGGGGTCCCTGAATTTCTACCCCCCTGCTTCCCCCTGCCTCCCCACCCCCGAAACCGGCATTTTCCTGCAGTGCCTCGCCACGGCTGCGTTTCATCCCGACACCGATATAAAAATGAGCCACATTAAAATGTCATGATCACCCTGTACTAATTATGCGCCTAATGAAGAATTAGCCACGGACACTTCTGACATGTTTGGGTTGCTCATTTGCATCTTTTTTTTTTTCAAAATAAAAAAAATAATAAAAAAAAAAACTCCTAGGGAAAAAGCCTGCCTCCCTCGGCGGGAAGAGGAAGATGGGGAGAGATTTGGGTGCAGAAAATCCTTCTTTGCAAAGAGGGGAGAAGTTTGCTTGGCAAGGACCTGGGGTGACAGCCTTCCAGCATTGGGGGGGGCTGCCCCAAAGAAGAGGGGTCAACTTATTTTGCAAAGCCCCAGAAGGCAGGAGAAGAAACAATGGATGGAAACCAATCAAGGAGAGAAGCAAGCTGGAATGAAGGAGAAACTTCCTAACAGGGAGGACAATTAACCAGGGGAACTGCCTGCCACCAGAAGTGGTGGGTTGCTCCATCAATGGAGGCTTTTAAGAAGAGACTGGACAGCCAGCCACCTGCCTGAAATGGGCTGGGGTCTCCTGTTTCAGCAGGGGGCTGGACTAGAAGACCTCCCAGGTCCCTTCCAACTCTTGTTATTCTGCAATCCCCCCAGTGTTGTCCAACCTTGGAGGCTTTTAAGAAGAGCTTGGGCCAATCGTTTGTCAGGGATGGCTTTTAGTGGGTTGGACTAGAGGACCTCCGAGGCCCCTTGTCCTCCTGTCAAATTCATTCCGGCCCAGGGAGAGGAGGGGCTGTGACAAGGAAGGGCAGGAGTCAAGCGGCCCGACGCCTTCGGCTCGCCTGGGTGTCAATTGTTTAGCCGCCGTTGCTATGACAACAGAGAGCATCTCTCTCTCTCTCTCTCTATTGCTTTGCCTGGGCAAATCTTCTCCCTGCCGGCTCCAGACCACGATTTGATGTGATGGGCAAACAATGAGACCCCCCCCCTCCTCTCTCTCTGGGAAAGGAAAGAAATAGAGGGTGGGAGAGCGATTCAATTCACCGGTTGCCACAACAGAAGCTGACACCTGGGCAGGTGCGCGGACACGGTTTGAGAACCTGCCCGGGGAAGGGGAAAGGATAGAACCATAGGGCGGAAAGGGACCTCGGAGGTCTTCTAGTCCAACCCCCTGCTCAAGAAGGAGATCCTGCACCGTTCTGGACAAATGGCTCTCCAACCTCTTCTTGCAAACCTCCAGGGTTGGAGAGCTCACCCTTCCTGGTGGCGAGGGGTTCCGTGGGTTAACCATTCTCACTGTCGGGAAATTAGTTCCAGGTTGCTTCTGTCCTTCTTTCGCATCCGCCCCGACTTCGGGGGGCTCTGGAGAATAGGGGGAACCCCCTCCCACTTCTTGGAGGGGCAGCCCCCCCCCTCAAATATTGCAAAACCGCTCTGTTTTATATTTTACTTTGCATTTATGGCTCAGATCGCTGGGGAGAAGGCAGCCTTTTTTGGCTAAGGTTGCCAGCCCAACATTGCAACGGTTTAATTTTTCTGTAGCTTCCTTGCTGGCCATCTGTGCCAGGTGTGTGTGTGTGTGTGTTTGTGAGTCTGAGGAACACAAAGACAGGGAAGCCCCCCGCCCCCCCAGAAACCCTATAAGGCTGCAGTGTTGGACACTCTTTGCAAAGGCTCCAGGATCCAAGATTTTTAAAATCTTCTTTTGGGGTGGCGGGAGGCAGAGAACCGAGACTCTGTGTGCCTGCGAGAAGCTTGCCATCCCATAATTTCTCTCCGCCGCAATTGTTTTTCCGCTTTGCTTTCCCCGGGAACTGCAGGTGGTTACCTGGGAGCCAAAGGCAGCCTTCTACACCTGCAGAATGTGAAATTGGGGGGGGGCCCTCCCCAGCCTTTTTTCCTCCACTCTGAGAAGATTGCGTAGAAAAAAGAAAAGATTTCCCAGTTTCTCGGATAAAGACGGAAGGCCAAGAGAAGTGGGGGGGAAAGGCAAAGGAGGGGGGCATCTTGGACTGGACAATGATGGACAGGCTCCAGACAGCAGGCTAGGTCGCCTTCCCTGGGCAGGAGGTTGGACTGGATGACCTCTGGGGTTCCCTTCCAGCCCTACGATTCTAGATGAGGGTTTCTCCAGGGCTGTGTGGAATGGGCTGTTCCAGCCGATGGGCCCCCCCGTCCCTGCCTGGCTGTTGATCAGCCTTTTCTCACGGCCAGTTAGGGAAGGATGCCGAGGACACACTGATGGCGTTACCTAGCTGGGTCACGAAACGTCTGCAAGGAAACAACCAAGCTCGGAGACCATGGAGGATTATTCCTCCTCCTCCTCCTCCTCCTAACCCTCCTCCTCTTCCTCCTCCTCCCCTCCTCCCCACCCCTAAAAACCAGAACCCCTTCTGGCACCATGATGCCCCCTAGTTGGCTCCATTCCAAGGTCCCTCTCACCATTACTTCTGTTGAGCCAAGTTTGACTTAATATGCATTTTGGGCTTTATTTATTTCTTCTTGCCTAAGGAGGAAACCTTAGGCCTGATTAGAGATCACCCCCCTCCCGATGTTCCTCTGAGGGACAAAAGCGTCCTTGGTTCGCCTCGGCCTTTCAGCTCTTCCTTGACACATTCCTGGTGCATTTCGGTTGCGCAATGACAGCACAATAGGCGTAGTTGCACCAAGGAAGTGAGGTTGGTTGATGCCACCTTTGCACAATGCAGGGTTTTTTTGCCATTATCTTGTGTGTCTGCGTGTGTGTCTGTGTGTGTGTGTTGCGGGGAGAGACCTAAAGAGAATGTTAATTCTAAAATAAAATAAAATAAAATAAAGCAATAAAGAAACTTCGACCAAGTGTTGTGAAGGACACTCTTCCTTTGAAAACGTTATCCTTGTGCTTACATTGTTTCCCGGCCTTTTGAAAAACGCGACTGCCTGAAGATCAGAAGGAGGCTGATCACAGCCTGGTGGGAGCTCAAGTCGCAAGGGGACTTTGAGGGCATCTAGACCAGCCCTCCCCCCCTCGCCCTGCTCGGTGCAGGCATCTACACTAAAGCAAAACGTGTGGAGTCAAGATTGCACTGCGACAGAGGGGACGGGATCCAAGGTCATGAGAGGCCTTAATGCTGCTTTATATACTGAATTACGAGACCGTTCTCGGAAAAAAAAAACCTTTCCTTCTAGCACTGATGGTGTTACCTAGTTGGGTCATGAAATGTTTGCAAGAAGACAACCTAGAGAGTACCAAGGAGCCCACACTCCTCCCCCCTTCCCTTCACTCCTTCTACCTCCTTCTTCCTTTCTCCCTTCTCTTCTTCCTCCTCCTCCTCCTCGTCCTCCTCCTCTTCTTTCCCATCATTGCTTTTCCTTCCTCTTCCCCTCTTCCTCTTCCTCTTCTCTGAGAAACCCACTCTCTTCTACATTGATAATGTTACCTGGTTGGGGTCATGAAATGTTTACAAAAAACCCACGAAGCTCAGAGAGCACCAAGAATCCCACACTCCTCCTCCTTCCTCCTTCCTTCTTCCTTCCCCTCTTCCCTTCTTCCCCTTCCTTCGTTCCTTCCTTCTTCATCTTCGTCTTTTCCTCCTCCTCTTCCTCCTTCTCCTCCTGTTCTCCATAAAACTCAGTTTGTTCCTGACTTCTTGCCAAGTCATTGCTGTAAGGTGGCGAAGGTATCGGCCTGGCAACTCTCCAAGCCTGACCAAGGCCTGTTGTTGTGAAATCTCTTGAAAGACCGTTTGTCGGGACTTTGCAGGAGAGGAATTCCCTTTAGCTGAAATAAAAGGGGTTTTATCGGGGATGAAGAGTCGGCTTCGTGATCTTGGGAAGGTCAGAACAGGAAGGGTGACGGGAACCGGGACCCAGAAAAAGAACTACGGGTGGGGCCTATGACCCCAAATCTCCACACCTGGCATGTCCTCGCATCCGACCACTTGGTGGTCATCTCCTTCCTGGTCTTGTCCCTCAGACCTTCACCCACCCACCTCCAACCCTCACCAATCCGGAAGAGCCTTCTTTTACTACAAGATGCTCTCTGCAGGTCTCGGTGGAGGAAAATCTACTTAAAGGTAAAGGTTCCCCTCCTTGCACATCCATGCTAGCTCTAGGGGGCGCTGCTCATCTCTGTTACAAAGCCGAAGACCCAGCGCTGTCCGAAGACGTCTCTGTGGTCGGCAGGACTAAACGCCTTCGAAGGCGCACGGAACGCTGTCACTTCCCACCAAAGTGGTGCCTATTTTTCTACTTGCATTTCTTTTACATGCTTTCGAACTGCTAGGTCAGCAGAAGCTGGGACAAGTCACGGGAGCTCACTCCCTTACGCGGCGCTGGGGATTCGAACCGCCGCACGGCTGACTTTTCTTTTCTTTTTAAAAAATAGTTTATTAAACAAATGTATACAAATACAATAAAAACAAATATTCCACTTGTCTCAACTTAGGCCAAACAGTGTTCCCTCAACCTGACATCTCTCAAATTGTGTAGAATACTCATTCACAGGTATTACTTTGACATACAACACAAAGTTTCATCTAATTATATATTACATATAATTAGATTATATGTAATTATAATTATTACATAATTACATATCATGTTAATAGCTTCCGTCATACCTTATTAGTTGACTGTGTTTTGTTGTTTTCATCTCTACCTTCCAGCCAATTGTACCAGTTATTCCAAATCTCATAATATCCTGATTCCTCTTTGTTTTTAAGTCCCAGTGATAGCCTGTCCATTTCTGCGCATCCCAAAACCTTTCTGATCGACAAGCTCAGCTCAGTCTTAGCCACTGAGCCACCGAAGCCCTAAAAACATCTACTCAGTCAGCAACAAACCCTTGCAACTCTCCCTGTGGCAGCGAAAATGTGTAAGTCACTACTCGGCGTAGTAGAGCAAGACAAGCAAGTTATCAAAACAGATGGGGTTTTTTTGGGGGGGGGGTGGAAACTAAAATACAAATACAGCAATTTTTCTTCCAACCTTTTCTTCCAACGCGCGAACAAATTCAAACACCGTCAGTTCGATTGAAATCCAAGCATTAAAGCGCAATGAAATCACAGACACGGCAGCAAAGTTTTCAACTGAGGGCAGAGAAACGACGCAAGGAACCAAGGGGGGGAAAAAAAACCACACAGATGTTTTTTGGGGTGGGGAGAGGGAAAACCACAGCAGGTCCAATCCGTCCACCTGATAAACAGGCCCCTGGCACCTGTCTTACCTGAAGCAGCCAATAGCACCTTGATTGGGTGAGATGATTGGCGAGTGGGTATGTAGCCGTAGAGACACTAGAGAGAAGGAGAAAACAGGAGGAGAGGATCAGCACGTGAGGAGGACGAGTAAAACATGGGAGGAAGAATCACCTGTCAATCCAGAGCCCTTTGCTCAACACGTCCTTCTGCTAAAGTCGAAAGTGAGTTAAAAAGAGTCAGGAAAGAGCTTGTGGAAGCCACCTGGTTATGGGGTGCCATAAAAGCAAGTTATTTACTAAGACTGCATTACTATTCTTCTTCTCATCCTTCCCGTCTTCCCGTTTATGACTGTAACAGTCTTGCTTGTATCTTTACAATTCATATTGTCTTGTTTGTTCCCTGGTATGATTGCTTCTTATTAACCTTTGACTATCACTAAGTGTTGAATCTTACGATTCTTGACGAATGTATTTTTATTGTTTGCTTTTACGTACACTGAGAGCATTTGCACCAAGACAAATTCCTTGTGTGTCCAATCACACTTGGCCAATAAAGAATTCTATTCTATTCTATTCTATTCTATTCTATTCTATTCTATTCTATTCTATTCTATTCTATGTACACTGAGAACATTTCCACCAAGACAAATTCCTTGTGTCCAACCACCTCGGCCAATAAAGAATTCTATTCTATTCTATTCTATTCTATTCTATTCTATTCTATTCTATGTACACTGAGAGCATTTGCAAGACAAATTCCTTGTGTGTCCAATCACACTTGGCCAATAAAGAATTCTATTCTATTCTATTCTATTCTATTCTATTCTATGTACTGAGAGCATTTGCACAAAGACAAATTCCTTGTGTGTCCAACCACAGGCCAATAAGAATTCTATTCTATTCTATTCTATCTATTCTATTCTATTCTATTCTATTCTATGTACACTGAGAACATTTGCAAAGACAAATTCCTTGTGTCCAATCACACTTGGCCAATAAAGAATTCTATTCTATTCTATTCTATTCTATTCTATTCTATTCTATTCTATGTACACTGAGAGCATTTGCACCAAAGACAAATTCCTTGTGTGTCCAATCACACTTGGCCAATAAAGAATTCTATTCTATTCTATTCTATTCGATTCTATTCTATGTACACTGAGAGCATTTGCACCAAAGACAAATTCCTTGTGTGTCCAATCACACTTGGTCACACTTCAATAAAGAATTCTATTTCCTATTCTATTCTATTCTATTCTATTCTATTCTATTCTATGTACACTAGAACATTTCCACCAAACACAAATTCCTTGTGTGTCCAACCACACGCCAATAAAGAATTCTATTCTATTCTATTCTATTCTATTCTATTCTATTCTATTCTATTCTATTCTATGTACACTGAGAACATTTGCACCAAAGACAAATTCCTTGTTGTCCAATCACACTTGGCCAATAAAGAATTCTATTCCTATTCTATTCTATTCTATTCTATTCTATTCTATTCTATTTCTATGTACACTGAGAACATTTGCACCAAGACAATTCCTTGTGTGTCCAACCACACTTGGCCAATAAAGAATTCTATTCTATTCTATTCTATTCTATTCTATTCTATTCTATTCATCTATGTACACTGAGAGCATTTGCACCAAAGACAAATTCCTTGTGTGTCCAATCACACTTGGCCAATAAAGAATTCTATTCTATTCTATTCTATTCTATTCTATTCTATTCTATGTACACTGAGAGCATTTGCACCAAAGACAAATTCCTTGTGTGTCCAATCACACTTGGCCAATAAAGAATTCTATTCCTATTCTATTCTATTCTATTCTATTCCATTCTATTCTATTCTATGTACACTGAGAACATTTCCACCAAGACAAATTCCTTGTGTGTCCAACCACACGGCCAATAAAGAATTCTATTCTATTCTATTCTATTCTATTCTATTCTATTCTATTCTATGTACACTGAGAGCATTTGCACCAAAGACAAATTCCTTGTGTGTCCAATCACACTTGGCCAATAAAGAATTCTATTCTATTCTATTCTATTCTATTCTATTCTCTATTCTATTCTATTCTATGTACACTGAGAGCATTTGCACCAAAGACAAATTCCTTGTGTGTCCAATCACACTTGGCCAATAAAAGAATTCTATTCTGTTCTATTCTATTCTATTCTATTCTATTCTCCTTCTATTCTATTCTATGTACACTGAGAGCATTTGCACCAAAGACAAATTCCTTGTGTGTCCAACCACACGGCCAATAAAGAATTCTATTCTATTCTATTCTATTCTATTCTATTCTATTCTATTCTATTCTATGTACACTGAGAGCATTTGCACCAAAGACAAATTCCTTGTGTGTCCAATCACACTTGGCCAATAAAGAATTCTATTCTGTTCTATTCTATTCTATTCTATTCTATTCTATTCTATGTACACTGAGAACATTTGCACCAAGACAAATTCCTTGTGTGTCCAACCACACGGCCAATAAAGAATTCTATTCTATTCTATTCTATTCTATTCTATTCTATTCTATTCTATGTACACTGAGAGCATTTGCACCAAAGACAAATTCCTTGTGTGTCCAATCACACTTGGCCAATAAAGAATCTATTCTATTCTATTCTATTCTATTCTATTCTATTCTATTCTATGTACACTGAGAACATTTCCACCAAGACAAATTCCTTGTGTGTCCAACCACACGGCCAATAAAGAATTCTATTCTATTCTATTCTATTCTATTCTATTCTATTCTATTCTATTCTATGTACACTGAGAGCATTTGCACCAAGACAAATTCCTTGTGTGTCCAATCACACTTGGCCAATAAAGATTCTATTCTATTCTATTCTATTCTATTCTATTCTATTCTATGTACACTGAGAGCATTTGCACCAAAGACAAATTCCTTGTGTGTCCAATCACACTTGGCCAATAAAGAATTCTATTCTATTCTATTCTATTCTATTCTATTCTATTCTATTCTATGTACACTGAGAGCATTTTCACCAAGACAAATTCCTTGTGTGTCCAATCACACTTGGCCAATAAAGAATTCTATTCTGTTCTATTCTATTCTATTCTATTCTATTCTATTCTATTCTATTCTTCATTTCAATATCTATTCTATCCTATTCCTATTCCTATCCTATCCTATCCTATCCTGTATATTCTCTATTCTATTCTATTTTCCTTTTCTCTTTCTCTTTCTTTTTCTTTCTCCTTCTCCTTCCTCTATTCTATTCTATTCTATTCTATTCTATTCTATTCTATTCTATTCTAAAGTAACAAGCCAGTGATGGAATGGGCGACACCCCACGTGTCCCTGGAAGGCAAAAAACACAAGACTGCCTCTCAATTATTTTGGCCACGCCGTGGCGGGAGGAGGGGGAAATTCACTGGAGAAAGCCATTCTAGATTGAAGAAGGTTAGAGTGGGAAGGGGCCTGGGAGGTCTTCTAGTCCAACCCCCTGCTCAAGCGGGAAACCCTGTTACCATTCCAGACATGCCCAGTTTCTCTTTGAAAACCTGCAGCAATGGAGCACCCAAAACTTCTGGAGGCAAGTTGTTTGATCCATCCCTCCGTCCAGCAATCCCTCCCTCCCTCCCTCCCCCCCTCCTCCTTCCCTCCATCTCTCCCTCCTTTTCAAAGTTCTTGGAAAGACTTTTCCTTGGGAATTCTGATCTTCTGGTCCCCAGGGAAAACCCAGCGATGCCAACCTTTGGATTCCTGTTTCCACTGCATCATTGGTGCCACCAGGGAGTGTATTCCCTTTAACAAGCGCAAGGAGAATCATTTTTCATTTCCTAAAATCCACGATGCCCAGCAAGCGCATGGAGTGGGCTCCCCTGAGAACGACACGTGGATCCCACTTTTTCTGCACTTTTAAAAACCTGCGAGGATCCCTCTCTCTCTCTCTCTCTCTCTCCCCTTCCCTCCCTCCCTCTCTTTTCTCCAGGGAGCTGCTGATTAATTTTTGTCCTGAGTTTCAATCACATTTTACAAGTTTTATTTTGCGTTTTAATCACTTTTTGCTGCTGAGAGAGTCGTTATTTGAGCAGAGGGGTGGGATGGAAATGGACTCAGCTCAATGAATCAAAACGAGAAAGGGAGAAAGGGAGAAAGGGAGAAAGGGAGAAAGGGAGAAAGAAAGAAAGAAAGAAAGAAAGAAAGAAAGAAAGAAAGAAAGGAAGGAAGGGAAGATGGAAAGAAGAAACAGGAAAGGAGGGAAGGAAGGATGAATGGCAGGAAGAGAGAGAGAAGGAAAGAGGCAGAAAGAGAGAAAGAAGGAGAAAGAGGAAGGAGGGAAGGAAGGAAGGAAGAAAAAAGGAAAGAAAGAAGAAGGAAAGAAAGAAAAGGAAGGGAAGATGGAAAGAAGAAAAAGGAAGGGAAGAAAGAAAGAAAAGGAAGAAGGAAAAGGCATGGAAGATGGAAAGAAGAAAAAGGAAAGGAGGGAGGGAAGGATGAATGGAAGGAAGAAGAGAGAAGGAAGAAGGCAGAAAGAAAGAAAGGAGAAAGAGGAAGGAGGGAAGGAAGGAAGGAAGGAAGGAAAAGAGAGGAAGGGAGTCAGAAATAGAGAAAGAAGACGATGGGAGGACAACAGGACGGAAGAATGGAAGGAGAGAGGGGGGAGAGGAGGAGTCCAGCCTCCACTTGAGAGCTTCCGTCCTACCCAAAACCTTTCCAGATTTATGCAGCTGCTCTGGCCAATGGTCCAGGGTCAAAACTATTATGGGATGGGACCTGGCAGTCCCTGAAGCTGCCCATTTTTCAACAGGCACCAAAACAACCGCTGGGGGGACAGACTATCTCAAGGATTGAAAAACCAGAATTGGGATGGTTGCAAGGAAGAACACAGCCCCCACCACTCCCGCCCACCCCCACCCCCCCGGTCTGAAAACCTAGTTAGTATTCGGGGACTCGGAGCAGCCGATTAAAACCCAGTTTGTCTCCTAAGAGCAAAGAGTGACTCACTCTGGAATTAATTCCAGGCTAAGAGGGGTTTGAGTCAGCCAAATCCAGCACCAGGAACAGAGAGCCAGCCATGGGGGTCAAGGAGAAGGGGCTTCCGTGACGTCGAAACCCCCAGAATCTAAGAACTGGAGAGCTGGAAGGGGTCGGGGAGGTCTTCTAGACCAACCCCCTGCTCCAAAAATCTGCAAGGGGCAGAAGTTTTCATAACGCCATCCAGGACTGTCAAGTAAAAACCACAACTAAATATATATAAATATAAAATAAATTTAAATATATTTAAAATATCTCTATCTCTATCTCTCTCCCTCCCTCCCTCCCTCTCTCTATATATATACATACATACATACATACATACACACGACTCCCTAAAAGTGGGTTTTGAGAATTTGAGGAGGTGGCAGGAGGGTATGTAATTGGGAAGACTGTGGAAGGAAGGTGTAGTAGGCCCCCCCCCCTCTAAATCTTCTGGTCAGCAGTGGGAGAATTTTACTCCGGTAGCAGTGATAGAGCACACACAACTTCTGTAGGCAAGCTATTCCTTCCATCCATCCATCCATCCATCCGTCTGTCATGTATCTTCTCCATCTGTCTCAGAGTCACAGAATCCTACTGCTGGAAGGGACCTTGGAGGTCTTCTAGTCCAACCCGCTGCCCAATAGGAGATCCTATAGCATCCCAGAAAAATGGTTGTCCATCAGTCTCTTCTTAAAAGCCTCCAGTGATGGAAGCAGCCGCAACTTCTAGTGGCAAGCAGTTCCACTGGATTTGTCCTCCCTGTCAGGAAATTTCTTCTTAGTTTCAGGTGGCTTCTCTCCTAGATGAGTTTCCATCTGTTGCTTCTTGTCCTGCCTTTGGGGACTTTGGAAAATAGGTTGAGCCCCCTCTTCTTTGGGGCAGCCCCTCCAATATTGGAAGATGCTATCATGTCATCCCTGACCCTTCTTTTCGTTCAACACACACCCAATTCCTGGAGCCATTCTTCATAGGTTTTATCCTCCAGCCTCCTCCTCATCTTTGTTGCTCTTCTCTGGACCTTTTGCAGGGTCTCCACCAAGGAAGACCTCCAAAGCAGGAGAAGTTCTGGATTTCTCCTGCCCTCCCTCTTCTTGGGTTGCCTCTCATCTCATGTGCCGGGCCAAGAGGGAGATTTTTCCCCCCAGACAAGCTGCCATATCATGAGAAAATTAAGGCCTCTCTCTGCTTCTTCAGCGTTTCCTGGCACTGGTCCCTGCTTAGCATAATTTAATATTTCAGTTGGCTTTCTCTTTGGGGTTGATTTCTCGTCTCCCGACGCGAGCAAAGTGGCCTGATTCCCCTTTTGTGCCGGCGTGGAGAGATGTCGGCTCCTGGAAACAGGATTTAATTATTGTCAAGAGTTTCTATCGCGAGAGAATCTCGGCGGTGCGAGATGTTGCCAGCCGGGCAGGGTCTGAAAAATGACCCTTGAGGATACCTGATATAACCCAATAAAATTAACTTTGCATGGAGGCCTTTGTAGTGCTGAACTGCTTATCCCAGGAACTTTGGGAAGATAAAAGTATTGCCGGGGACAAGAAAGGGAAAAGATGGTTGTCTTCATCCCATAGCGTTATAGCAAAGGAAGACTCCAGCACGATGCTGGGGTCCAGGTAAGAATGCCCCAAAAATTCCCCCTGCCCAACCAGAGGTCAGTTCAGTGACCAGTCAGGATTACAGATGTGACCACGTGACATGAACTACATCTCCCAAGAGGCATTAACTACATTTCAAAGTATGGATACGCCCCCTGGGTGTATTGTAATTCATATCCTCCAATGGGACGCATCCATAGCCCAGAGTCATCAATCAGGCTCTCCAGTTAGAAACTTCAGTCACCTAGTTACTATCTTTGCAATGAAGCATTCCCTTAAGGGGCAGCTCTCATTCCCAAACTAGCTATGTACTGTCTAGCCAGCACAGTCAGGATTCTGGTAGAACCCCCTATTTAAATCCTGAGTCTCGAGCCAAACTTCCAAAACTTCAGAAGGATTTATTGGGAGTTAACATGTCCGGCACTGCCTGGATGTAGCCGACCCTGAGATACATAATTCATTGTCACCTTTGACAATTTCCCCCCTGCACCCCTGGGTGTATCGTAATTCATATCCTCCAATGGGACACATCCATAGCCCAGAGTCATCAATCAGGCTCTCCAGTTAGAATTTTAGTGCGGTGGAAACTTCAGCCACCTAGTTACTATCTTTGCAAAACTATTTATGGAATGCACTTTTGATTTCCAAGCTGCCACACTGCTCTTTCAAGCCCCTTTCGCCCCTCCCTTTCTGTTAGCAACTCTAAAAAGGCCATAGAAATACTTCATGAGTTGACAACCCCTTCCAAATGCTTTTTTGCCCATTCTGTGACTTGTCTCGCCACTGTCGTTAAACGAATCCCGGAAGTTCTTAAGCGAGTAACACAGTTGTTAAGTGAATCTGGCTTTCCCCCCTTGGGTTTCTGGTCAGAAGGTCACAAAAGCATGACACTGTGATGGTCGTAAGTAGGAGTTAGTGGCCAAAGGAATGGATTTCAATCGCGTGGCCACACAGGGATGCTACAATGGTCATTAAGGGTGAAAAAGCAATCCTGAGTCCCTTTTCGCCCGGTGCCATTGTAACTTTGAACTTTGGTCACTAAGTGAAGCGTTGTAAACCGAAGACTACCTGTATCCCCAATGGGAGGCAACTGTTTCACTTTTATCGGCTTCCGTTAGAGGTCACCTTGAGTTGTGGGTCCAGTTGTGGCACCACACTTGAAAGGGTTTAAAGAAGGGATGATACGGCTCCAACCTTGCTGGGTTTGAAAACAGACGATGAAAACCGTTGGCAAGAAGGATGATCAAACAAGGGATTTTGCTCCCTCCTGTAGTCTGGGGCTTTATTGAAATAGTTTTGTTCCTTGCTGGGAAGTTTAAATTGGTGTTGCTGTCATGTAAGGGCTCAGAGTCTGGGGAAGGATTGGAAGGAAGGAAGGAAGGAAG
>CM019158.1:10559670-10577204 GCA_009733165.1 Naja naja | reverse complement strand
TGGCTCTGTTAATGCGAGGCTGGGCCCGGCGCCAAGCCTTTAAGTGGAATCGAATTCCGAAAAAAGAGCTTTAATCAGCACTTTTTTATGGACGGAGTTACTTGCCTCCTTCCAAGGTTAATTCTGAGCAGGCAGAATTAATGGCCTGGACAGAGACGGGGTGGGGTCTCCCCCCACCCCCCCACCCCTCCAGGGCTTCCCTCCCCCCTTGACAAAACGTCCCGGGAGGGAGGAGGTGGGTCGTGCTGTGGGAGCCGAGAGGACCATAGAACCTGGTGGGGGGGGAACAGAGTCGGAAGGGACCTCGGAGGTCTTCTAGTCCAACCCCAGGGGTCAAGGAAGGGGGCCATCACTTCCTAAGGGGAGCTTTGTCCCATTTTATGACCTTTCTGGCCCCCGTTGTTAAGTGAACCGCTGCGGGGGTTAAGTTAGTCGCACACACGGGTTGTTGTGAAGAGAATCCGGATTCTCCCCTGGACGTTTCTTGTCAGGAGGTCACACAAGGGGGTCGCATGAGCCCTTTCTTTCTTTCTCCCTTCCCTCCCTCCCTCCTTCCTTTTTGTCTCTCCTTCTCTCTTTCTCTTTCTCCTTTTTTCTCCCTCCCTCCCTGTTTTTCTTCCTTCCATCTTCCTTTCTCTTTTTCCTTTCTTTCTTCCTCCCTCCCTCCTTTTCCTTCCTCCCACCCTCCCTCCCTTCCTTTCATCTCTCCTTCTTTCTCTCTTTTTCTTCCTTCCTTCCTTCCTTCCTTCCTTCCTTCCTTCCTTCCTTCCTTCCTTCCTTCCTTCCTTCCTTCCTTCCTTCCTTTTCTATAAAATGCACACCAGCTGGCAAGAGAGATGAAAGATCCTCCTTGCCTAAAAGTCAGGGGAACCTTGCAGATGGCAAAGAAATGTTGTGTGGCCTGGCACCGAAAATCCTTTCTTTTCTGGGATCAATTCCTGAGAGCCTTGGGGGGGGGGCTTTTTTCCCCCAAGCCCCCCCCCAACTCCTTCGAAGACCAGGCATGACCCTATCCCTGTGGGTGGCAGGGCCTGCCCTCAGCCACTAGATGGCACCAGAGGACCACTTTTTCATTCTGCCCCCTCCCTTTAATGGAAAGGAAATAAAAGAAAAATTTAAATGACCAGCTTTTCCCTTCCTACCAGCAAGATTGTCTGAGTTTGCAGATATTCATTTCAAAAATAATTATATATATACATATACATACATACATACATACATATATATATATATATATATATATATATATATATATATATATATGTTTTATTAGATTTTTCGGGTAAAGGTATGTAGGTCTTGGTGTATTCGGTCTTGTCCGTGTAGGATTGAGAATACCTTGCCAGGTATTCTCAATCCTACACAGACAAACTCTGACTCCCAACTACTATATATATATATATATATATATATATATATGTAGGTCTTGGTGTGTTCGGGTCTTGTCCCGTTTAAGACTCAAATACACCAAGACCTACATACCTTTACCGTGAAAATCACAACATATATACATATATGTATATATTTATGTATATATGTGTATACACACACAAATGGAATGGAATAGAATAGAACAGAATATAGAATAGAGTAGAGTACAGAATAGAATTAGAATAGAATAGAATAGAATAGAATAAGAATAGAATAGAATAATAGAATGGAATAGAATTAGAATAGAATATAGAAGAGAAGAGAATTGAATAGAATATGGAAATAGAATAGAGATAGAATATATGGAAATAGAATAGAATAATGGAATAGAATAGAATTAGAATAGAATAGAATAGAATAGAATAGAATATGGAAATAGAATAGAATAATGGAATAGAATAGAATAGAATAGAATACTAGAATGGAATAGAATTAGAATTAGAATAGATAGAATAAAATATATGGAAATAGAATAGAGTAGAATAATAGAATGGAATAGAATTAGAATAGAATAGAATAATAGAAGAGAATTGAATAGAATTCTTTTATTGGCCAAGTGTGATTGGATACACAAAATATATATACATATATGCATACACAGGTAATCCTCATCTTATGACCACAATTCAGCCCCAAACTTCCGTTGCTAAGCAAGACATGGGTTAAACGAATTTTACCCCATTTTATGGTCTTGACAGCCACCGTCGTTAAGCAAATCTGGCTCCACCAGCGGACTTTGCTCGTCGGTCACCAAAGGGGAGGGATCACGGGACGGGGCAGCTGCTTAGCAATGAAAACATTGGGCTCCGTTTCAGTCATAAATTGAGGACTGCCTGCAAACCTGAAAAATATTGGGGAAAGGGGGCTCGAAAAAGGGATTTGCAGTGGGGCTGATTTGAAAAAAGCATCCCGCTCCCTCTAATGAAACCACTTTGGGGGAATGTGAAAAATAAAATAAAAGAAGTCAGACACCGCTGTTGGACAAGCTAAAAGAATCTACAACTCCGCTGGATTGCGCCGGTGAGAGAGGGAAATATATATTTAAATAAAATCTATTTTTCCCTCCTTCAAAACCCGTCTAGATTTCTCCCCCTATCATATGCAATTCCCCAATTCCCCAAATAGGAAGCTAAATCAATCTGAAGAGAGAACAAATCACTTAAAAACTCAGGTCTGAAAAGTTTGGATATGAGGCAGGGGGATAAATTATATGGGGCCCCCACCCACCCACGTTACAGCTCGGAGCAGGTGACCTTCTTGGGGTCTTTGGAGGAGGAGAGGAGGAGGAGGAAGAAGGAGAAGGAGAAAAGATAAATGGAGGAAGAGAGGAGGAGGAGGAAGGTTAACTTCTGGATCCTGACTGTTGATAGTCCATGTTTAGGGAGGGTTTTCCCACATGCATTGACTTTCAGTATTTGAGGGCTGCCCCAAAGAAGAAGGGGTCAGGCTATTCTGCAAAGCCCCAGAAGGCAGGATGAGAAGCAACGGATGGAGACCCATCAAGGAGAGAAGCAACTCCTGGAAATAAGGAGGAATTTCCTAACAGTGAAGCCAATTAACCCGTGGAACTGCTTGCCACCAGAAATTGTGGCTGCTCATCACTGGAGGCTTTTAAGAAGAGACTGGACAGCCATTTGACTGGAATGGTATGGGGTCTCCTGCTTGAGCAGGGGGTTGGACTAGAAGACCTCTAAGGTTCCTTCCAGCTCTGTCATTCTATGATTGATAGATAGATGGATGGATGGGAGGAGGAGGAGGAAGATAGAGAGAAAATGGCTAGATAGATAGGCAGGGAGGGAGGCAGGCAGCTAGATAGCTGGATGGATGGATGGATGGATGGAGAGAGAGAAGAAATAGACAGATAATGGATGGATGGATGGACAGAGAGAGGCAGACAGATGATACAGGAGAGACGGAGGGGCAGAGGGATGGACCAGCTTCCCCGCAGAGGTTGTGGGAGCTCCATCAATGGGGGTCTTTAAGGAGAGCCTGGACAGCCATGTATCCAGACTAGCATAGGGTCTCCTGCATGGGCCAGGTCAGACTGGAAGCCCTTCCCGCTTTGTTATTCTGACCTTCCCAAGGCCTCTCTCTCTTTAGTGCCCCCCCCAAAAACAACCCCTCGTTGAAAACGAAAGAGGAACAATTGGCAATCCTCTTATTGCGAGAACGGGTCAGTGCCAGGGCGGCTCTGCCAAGATCTGCCAGCCAGAGGATGGACACACACACACACACACCACCTTCTCTGGTGCTTCATCCCAGGAGAACATTCTTCTCAAACTGAAAGGGGGGGAGACTGTCAAATGTCATCAAAAAAAAACAACCCCAGACAAACCAAGGTCAACGCATGAGCAAAATCTTGCCTGGGTGAAAGGGACACAGTAAGCAGCTTCCAAGAAACTCCGGCCAGGCGCCCGCTGCCAAAAGCGAGGGTTTGGCTGCCAAACGCTGCCTCGCCATGCCAGGGACAGTGAAAAGGAACTGCCCGTCCAGATGCCTCACAGATGTCGGCTCTTGACCCAGACAGGAGAATCGTAGAAGCAAGGCTGCAAGGGACCTGGGAGGTCTTCTAGTCCAGCCCCTGCTCAGGCAGGAGACCCAATCAATCCATCCATCAATCCATCAATTGGAATAGAGCTGGAAGGGCCTTGGAGGTCTTCGTCCAACCCCCTCAGGCAGGAGATCTAGACCATCCTGGTCAGATGGCTGTCCAGTCTCTTCTTGAAGACCTCCAAGGATGGAGCACCCACAGCTTCTGGAGGGCGCCTTCCACTCATTAATGGATCAGGGATTACAGAGTAGCAGAGTCAAAAGGGACCTGGGAGGTCTTCTAGTCCAACCCCCAGTTTGAACGGGAGACCCTACTACACCATACCAGTCAAACGGCCGTCTGGCCTTCTCAAAGGCCTCCAATGATGGAGCACCCACAGGGAAACCTGTCCCTTGTTCTCCTTGTCAAGGAATGCCTCCTTAGTTCTAGGCTGGCTCTCTCCTTGGCCTTGGGACCTCTTGAGGCAATCCACATTCCCCCTCCCGCCCAGGGAGCATTTCTCAGTCCCGGTGTTGGACAATTGCCACCTTTGTTGGCAGCACGCCACACAACCAGACTCCAGGTCCGGCGGAGCAAGCACAGGTGTCGGTCACTCTGCTCACCTGGCAAGGCAGAGGAGGAGGTTTATTCACTGGACTTCAGCAAATGCCACCAAGAGCGAAGAGGAAGGAGGTGGAGAGCAGGAGAAAAAGAACGAGAGAGAGAGATAGATAGATAGATAGAGAGGCCAGCAGCAGCCAAGAATCTGCCTCAAATAATAAAGCAGCAAGAATGATTTATTAAATTTATATGCCGCCCAAGTCCTGTATATCTAGCCCACCTTCTGTTCCTCTGCATCTCCATTTAGCCATCCATCCCTTCTTCTCTCCCTCCCTCTCTCCATGC
This sequence comes from Naja naja, assembly GCA_009733165.1. NCBI lineage: Eukaryota > Metazoa > Chordata > Lepidosauria > Squamata > Elapidae > Naja > Naja naja. Next base: position 10,572,337 of record CM019158.1, on the reverse strand, counting down.
ATCCATCCATCCATCCATCCATCCATCCATCCATCCATCCATCCATATATACATACATACATGTTCTACATGCATGCATACATCAATACATGCATACTGTACATACATATATTGATACCTACATATATGCATACTGTACATACATTGATACATATGATACATACATAAATACATATGTACATACATACATACATCGATATATACATATATACACACGTACCTACTGTACATACATGCATGCATATGATACATACATACTGTACATACATATGTACATTGATACATACACATATACATACCTATTGTATATACATACATACATTGATACATACATACTGTACATACATACATTGATACATACATATATACATACTGTACATACATTGATACATATGATACATACATACATACATACACATGCATACATATATACTGCCACCTACTGTACATACATACATACAGTACCTCTCTCCATCCCTCCCTCCCTTCATCCCTATCCATCTCTCCATCTATCTCTCTGTCTGTCCGTCTTTCCATCTACCTCTCTGAGCCTTGGTGGCTCAGGCTGTTAAATGCCTGCTCTTAAGATCCAGCTGCCTGTAATTAGTGCAGGCTCGAATCCCACCAGGCTCAAGGTTGACTCAGCCTTCCATCCTCTCAGGGTAGGTAAATTGAGGACCCAGGATTGTTGGGGGCAATAAGCTGACTTTGTAAAAATGCCGCTTAGTAATAAGCAGGCATATACAATGGAAGGAAGGCTATTGCTGAGCGCATTGGGTTCTGCTCCAAACATTGTAAGCTGCCCTGAGTCTTCGGAGAAGGGCGGCATATAAATGTAATTAAAAAAAAATAAAATAAAAATACCTCTCCATCCATCTCTCCATCTCTCTCCACCTCTTTGTTCATCTCTCCCTCCCTCTCCCCGCCTCCCTCTCTCCATCCTCCGCGGAATTAAGGAAGAATTTCCTGATCGTGTGAAAGCAATTAATCCGGGTAGGGTTTGCTACCCACAGGTGTGGCTGCTCCATCACTGGAAGATTTTAAGAAGAGGCTGGACAGCCCTTTGTCCAGAACGGGTGAGGGTCTCCTGTTTGAACACGAGGGTTGGACTAGAAGGCCTCCAAGGTCCCTTCCAACTCTGTGAGTCTATGATTCTGAGATGGATAAATAAGATACAGGATGGACTGAAGGATGGATGGATGGGTGGAACACCTTGCCTTTAGATGTTGTGCTCACGAAGTTTCCTTCCTTCCTTCCTTCCTTCCTTCCTTCCTTCCTTCCTTCCTTCCTTCCTTCCTTCCTTCCTTCCTTCCTTCCTTCCTTCCCTCCCTCCTTCCCTCCCTCTTTCTCCTTCCCCAGCCGGCTAACGTGTTTGAGATTTCCAAGAAGAGATCAGACATCCCTTTGTGCAGAAGGGTCTAGGGCAGGGGTGGCGAACACGCGGCTCTCGAGCATACTTCGGCCAAAATGAATGCTCTTTGCCTCTTATATTATTATTATATTATATTATTTTGTATACTGTGGCTCTTTGCCAAGTTTGGATTTTGTTATGCTGCTTCTGAGGAGGGATCTCTGAGGAGAGATTTCGAGCACGTAGTCCCGCCCGGCTCGTCATCCGTCTCCCATCCCTCGGAAACAACTGCAGGGCCAGCGGCGTGGTGTGGCTCTCTGACTCTCACAGTTTAAAATTGTGGCTCTTTGTGTCAAACTTGTTCGCCACCCCTGGTCTAGGGGCTCTCCTGATTGAACAGGGGGTTGGGCTAGAAGACCTCCAAGGTCCCTTTCAACTCGGATATTCCATTAGTGGCGCAGGTATAGACGAAGCCCCAGAAGAATAAACGGCTGTGGTTTTTAAAAAAACACACATCGTGGCGTGTAGGCTGCACAAGGTACACATTTGCTTGGCTGTATTGTGTTTTGTGTGTGTGTGTGTGTGTAAAAGTTTAGCTCCTTTCCAAATACGAGCAGTCAGGCTCCCTGGGCATCGCATTGTGCAAGGTGGACGTGAGAAGCCGGACTCATGGCTGGCTAATTTTGGTGTCCCTGTGTTGTGCAGAAAGGCTTCCCGGGGCTTCCAGGGAGGAAGGGAGGCGAATCTGCCGTTGGCCGAGCAACAAAAGGCTGCACATGTTTTGGGTGGGATCCAAGTTGTGCTTTTTGGACCAAGCCGGGCAGCCGGTCAGCTTGTAAACCGGGGAATCTGTCAGCTCTTTTGAGATCCTTCAGCAGATCAAATCTTTAAGACGGTGAGATTTTATTCTGTCCTTCTCCTGGGGGATTCCCAGAGCCCCATTTCTAGGCTGCCTCTGTCCAGGCTGCATTGACTTTCCCCTTGAAGCAGCTGGTCAAGGCAGGAAACACAGGTGATGTACAGAGTAACAGAGTTGGAAGGGACCCCAGAGGTCGTCTAGACCAACCCGCTGGAGACCCTCACGCAAATGGCTGCCCGACCTCTTCTTGAAGACCTCCAGGGATGGAGAATGGAGGTCAGCTGTTCTGCTGATTAATTGATCTGGGATTATACAATAAGAGAATAACAGAGGTGGAAGAGACCTTGGAGGTCATCTAGTCCAGCCCTCTGTTCAAGCAGAAAACAACATGTCATTTCAGACAAATGGGTGTCCAATCGCTTCTTAAAAACCTCCAGTGATGGAGAACCCACAACCTCTGGTGTCAACCCCTTCCTTCCTTCCTTCCTTCCTCCCTACCTGCCTCTCTCCCTTCCACTTTCCCCTTCCTTCCTTCCTTCCTTCCTTCCTTCCTTCCTTCCTTCCTTCCTTCCTTCCTTCCTTCATTCTGTCCTTCCTTCCTTTCTTCCATCCATCCACCCTTCTGTCCTTCCTTCCTTCTTGCCTTCCTTCCATCTTTCTGTTCTTCCTTCCTTCCTTCCATCCATCCATCCATCCATCCATCCATCCATCTTTCTGTTCTTCCTTCCTTCTGTCTTCTTTTCTGTCCTTCCTCCCTCCATCATGTATTTATTTGTTTGTTTGTTTGTTTGCTTGTTTATTATTTGATTTATATTGCCTCCTATTCGCCCATGGTGACTCGAGGCGGCTAACACAATGTAAAATCTTATTTAAAAACAAAAAATAAAAATAAAAACAATAAGAACTAATAAAAAGAATCAAATAAATTAGTAAAGTACAATAGAACAAAATTTGGGGAAACAAAACAAAGCAAAAAAACAAAAACCAACTCCCACCCCCCACCCCCCACCCCAATGACAGCGGATCACACTACCCATCTGATGGGTTCCATCCTTCTCTGGCTTCCCCATTTTCAGTATCTTTCTGCGAATCATAGACTCATAGGGCTGGAAGGGACCTTGGAGGTCTTCTAGTCCAGCCCCTGCTCAGGCAGGAAACCCTATTTTGGACACGAGGCTTATCCAATCTCTTCTTAAAAAACCTTCCAGTGATGGCACACCCACAACTTCTGGAGGCAAATAGTTCCACTGTTTTGTTGTTCTCACTCTCCAGGAAATTTCCTCCTGGACTTCTCATTCTTCGCCGAGGGAATATTAAAGGAAAGCCATCATCCAAAGTCGGCCAGGAAAATAATAATAATAATAATAATAACAATAACTTTTCACCTCCAGACCAATGAGGGAGAAGATGCAGAAGCAGCCCCCAAAATGCCAGTTTTGCAAGAGCCGGGCTATTGTGGAGCAGATGGTGAGCCCTGCAGGATTTGCAGGCTCAAATGACCGACACACGTTCCAAAATCTATTTAAATACCAGATTACCCTGATTTCTGTCAGTCGAAGGGGCTGCGAGGCAGTAGCAGCTGGCTCCATTAATCAAAATTCGGTGGGAAAAGGCAACCCAAGGCTCAGAGCTGCTGCAAAAGGGGGTTCCAGGGAAGCCAGGATGGGAGGGGGGGGTCTCTGCTCCGGGACCCTCCTTGTATGGGTTGGGGAGGGGCATCCAGGGATGAGACCCATCCTGAGCCCGTCCATCAGTTTTCCTCCCTGCCTCCTGGTCTCCTTGCAATTCCTTGCCTTGCTCTGGGCCAGATCAAGGGTTAGAGGAGAGGGGAAGCATAACCCAGAGGAGACCACTCCTCAGCTCCATCTGGGTGGGCTGTGGGGAAAAGGGAGGGGGTTTGTCTCAGCCTGTTTTCAGTTCGGGTGGAGAGGGAGGGAGGGAGGCTGGAGGGGTGCCCTGGGGCTCTCCAAGTTTGGTGGTTTCCTTGCAGACGTTTGGTGACCCATCTAGGGAACATCATCAGTGCAAGAAGGGAATGGAGTTTGCAGGGAGGAGGGGGGGAGGAAGAAGAAGAAGAGGAGGAGGAGGAGGAGGAGGGGAGGAGGAAGAAGAAGAGGAGGAGGAAGAGAAGGATGCCTGTGGGGTCCTTGGTGTTCTCTGACCTTGGATGTTTTTTTATAGATGTTTCATTACCCAACTAGGGAACATCATCAGTGCCAGAAGGAAGTGGGGGGAGGGGGAGGAGGAGGAGGAGGAGAACTTATGGGCTCCTTGGTGCGCTCCGAGCTTGGTGGTTTCCATGCAGACGTTTCATGACCCAACTAGGCAACATCATCAGTGCTACCAAAGAAGGGTCCCTCCTGCTGGCCCAAGCAGGCCACATTTTTGAAACCTTGCGTCTAAGACAGATCAACAGATGTCGCCTTGCAAGGAAATGAGCTTGCACCAAAAATGCAAGGAAGGTCTCAAAACTGCAGAACCCTGAATTCTCATCCCAGCTTTTTCTAACCCAGATTTCCTAATCCAGATTGGGGGGGGGGGGAATGAGGGGGAGGGAGGGGAGAGAAAAGGAATTGAGAGCAAAATTTTTTAAAAAGCCTCTCTTCTGAGCCAGTTGTCTCTGGTTGGGGGTAGAGATAAATTCTAATTAAAAAGGGAAATAATCATTAAAAGATGAATCCACGCTGAACAGTGCAATTAATCAAGCACTTTGTTAATACATATTCATTTTTGTTACTGTTTTGACTCGGGAATTGGAGAGGGGCGTGAAGGCACAGAGAGAGAGAGGGAGAGGGAGAGGGAGGGAGGGAGTTGGGGTGGGAGGCAAAAACAGGGACCCTCCGTCTTCGGGGCAGCCCCACGGCTGGCTTATCAGTGGGGCTGGGAGAGCCGAAAGGAGGGGACGCCATCATAAGCTGATCCAAGAGAGGTCTGATCTAAAAGTAAGCAGAAATCTCTTGACATGAGAACAATTAATCAACGGAACTGGCTTCCCTCCAGAAGTTGTGAGTGCTCCATCACGATTTGGAGGTTTTGAAGAAGGTATTGGACAGCCATTGGTCTGAAAATGGTTTAGGGTTTCCTGTTTGAGCAGGGGGGTTGGACTAGAAGACCTCCAAGGTCCCTTGCTTCTGAGGTAGATAAGATACATGACAAACAGAGGGATAGATGTATGGATGCATGCATGGAGATGGATGGATGGATGATGGAAGGATGGATGATGGATGGAGGGTTGGATGGATGGATGATGGATGGAGGGATGAATGGATGGAGGATGGATGATGATGAATGGAGGATGGATATGGAGGAGATATGATGAGGGATTTATGGATAAAGATGGAATGGATGAATAAATGGATGGAATGAAAAATGATGAATGGAAGTGATTTGAATGATAAATGGATGAATTTTAGGATGAATATTATGGAATAGATGAATAAAACGGAATGGACGGGAATGAAATGGATGATAGAATGAGATGAATTTAGATTATGAGATGGATGAATGGATGGATGGATGATAGGATGGATAATGAAAGATGGGATGAATGACAGATGATGAATTAATGATGAATGGATGAATGGATGAGATAATGGATGGATGGATGAATGAGATGGATGGATGATGGAATGATGGATGGAATGAGATGGAGGATGATGATGATGGATGGATGGATGGATGGATGAATATGATGATGAGGAATGGCCTGGAGCAGTTGGAAGGCTCCATCACTGAACAGAGAGACTGAACAACCATTTGACCATTTGATCTCTCTGCCACAGGCCAGCCAGGCTGAGCTAGAAGACCTCCAAGGCCCTTCCAACCCTGTTATTCGGTATCCTGACCACAAACGACCCTTCATTCACCTTCAGAAGAAGAGGGCAGGGCGATTCTGAAGGCGGCAAGGCATTGGCCCAACGTCTCGTGCTCCTGCCCGGGAAAGCCAAGCCTGATGGCCGAAGGCAGCCTGCCAAGATATTTGGAGTTTCTTCTGGCAAATTTATACCTAACGCTCCACGTTCTTTGACTTTCTGCTTCCTCTCCCTTCCAGCCCCCCGCTCTCTTTTGCCACCGATATGATGAAAACCTTCTAGTAAAATCTTCATTAAGTCCTGTCACAGCTCAGTCTACATTATTTTTCCTTACATTAGAATTTCCGCTCAGCTCCTTCTTATTTTATTATTGTCAGGCTGGGAGGAAACACTTGTTTAATTTGCAGCATCCCCATTATATGCCTTTTATAACGCTTGCAGAAAAAGAGAGAGCTTGAGAGAGAGAATAAATAAGAAATGGGGCTTTGTATTTCCATATGACTTTAATGTGACAAAGATTTCTTCCTTGAGCTCAGGGTCCTCCAACCACAGCAGATTGAAGAACAGAACAACAGGGCCGGAAGGGACCTCGAGGTCTAGTCTAACCCCTGCCCAAGCAGACTGTAGACTATCTCACTAATCGATGAGAATAGAGCGGAAGGGACTGAGGTCTAGTTCAACCCCTGCCCAAGAGTAGACCCTATACAATTCCAGACAAGATGGTATAAGGTCTCCTGCCTTGAGGGGGTGACTAGAAGACCTCGGAGGTGCCTTCCAACCCCAGAATGTGTGTGTCTGTGCGTGTTCTGAAGAAGCAGCTCCTCCCAGAAGCTCAAAACCCAACTGTGCCTCCAGGGTGGAGTTTCTGACCTTCAGGGTCTTTGGAGAACTTCCCTCTCTCTGGGAAAAAACCCAGGCTGTGTGTTTTATGGCGGTCGCCGGCATTAAATCTTCTCCTTCCAATTAAAACAAAGAACTACCAGCTTCTCACCTGCTTTTCAGAACAAACTGAGGCTTCCTGGATAGGACTGGGGTGAAAAAACTCCCATGTTCCACCTGGCTGGGCTGATAGCATCCACAGGTAAGTGGCTCACGCTTTCTCACCCACCCCAGACACACCTGGCAAGGGGAGGTGGGAAGGTTTAGTCTCTGGGATGAAATTCCACACACACACACACACCCAAAAAAAGAACTTCTCCAGCCAGCCTTCCTTGACATTCAATGAAGCCACCCCAAAGGTCGACGTTCCTTGTATTAATTTTTTTATCAAAGCTGAAAAGCTCATTTTCATGAGAGATAATAAAGGCTGTTCGGGAGCCGCTGCTGCCTGCGAAAGAAATACGGCGGCTGGGTCGATGACAAATAGCCTGACTTTGGGAGCCCTCTTCCTTGTCTTCCCTGGCTGACCTTATCTGAGATCCCGTAAATTATTGCTTTGTTTCCTCAAGAGTTGTCTGGAACAGGGTAATAGCTTCTGACACCAAGGTTGCTGAGCTGGCGGGGGGGGCATATATATGGGGATGAAGAAAAAGATGGGAAGAACCTTGCTGGGTCAGGTCTTCTGTTTCTCCAACCAGTTGGGGGAGGAACCTCCAAGCTAGGCTGGGGTGGAGGACTTCCCTTCTGCCGAGGAACTGGGACAGATAACAGATGATCAGAGTGGGAAGGGACCTTGTAGGTCATCTAGTCCAACCCGCCTCCTCCCAAGCGGGAGACCCTACACCATGTCTGACAGGTGGCTGTTCCGGTCTCTTCTTGAAAGCTTCCAGGGATGAAGCTCCCACAACTTCTGAAGGCAACTTCTGTTCCATGGATTGATCGTTCTCACTGCCAGGAAATTCCTCCTTATTTCCAGGTTGAATCTCTCCTTGGTCAGTTTCCATCCATTATTATTCCTTATCTGGCCTTTGGGTGCTTTAGAAAATAGCTTGACCCCCTTCCTCCTCTCTGTGGCAGCCCCTCAAATACTGGAAGGCTGCTCTCCTGTCTCCCCTGGTCCTTCTCTTCCCTAGACTAGCCAGGCCCAGTTCCTGCAACCTTCATTGTTTGTTTCAGCCTCCAGTCCCCTAATCCTCCTGGTTGCTCTTCTCTGTATGTTTTCTAGAGTCTCAACATCTTTATTTTATAGTGTGGTGACCAAAACTGGATGCAGGACTCTAGGTGTGGTCTTACTAAAAAAAGGGGGGGCAGAAAGAGGGTTTCTGGAGAAGCCTCCTAACCTCAGATCCTTCAGAGGGAGGGCCTTCCTTCAGAGAATATACCATGGGGGGGGGCTATTTTATGATATTTTGGAGAGCAAAGGAGTTTGAGAGGAGGGGACTTCCCGAGAGTCTCCACCGTGGCAGGAAGTGGGTGGCATGCTTGCCCTCAGAGGGAGTTCGCCCAAAATGATCTTTTAAGAAGGGAACAGAGAAGACAGAAAGACAGGAGGGTTTCAGACTTCTCTTCGTGGGTGCTTCATCACTGGAGGTCTTCAAGATTATATAAAATCATACATTGCAATGTCCTACCTGTCAATGACTACTTGAGCTTCAACCACAACAATACAAGAGCACACAATAGATACAAACCCAAGGTAAACCACACCAACCTTGATTGTAGGAAATATGACTTCAGCAACAGAGTGGTCAATGTCTGGAATACTCTACCTGACTCTGTGGTTTCTTCCCCAAAAACTTTAACCTTAGACTTACTATTGACCTCACCCCTTTCCTAAGAGGTCTGTAGGGGGGGTGCATAAGCACACATCAACGTGGCTACCGTCCCTGTCCTATTGTTTTATTTTTCTTATATGTATCTATGTATTCATAACTATGTTTATCCTTATACTTATTATCTTGTAAGCGATTGACAAAATAAATAAATAAAAATAAGAGGCTGGATGGACAGAAGGAGGAGGGAGGAGGGAGGAAGGAAGGAAGAAGGAAGGAAGGAAGGAAGGAAGAAGGAAGGAAGGAAGGAAGGAAGGAAGGAAGGAAGAGTTTTTTTTTTTGAAGTTTTATTTTTCCAAAAACACAAACATAACAAACAAACATACAACACATAGATCCATATCAATTTCAAGTATGTCGGTTGGTCAAAAATCACAGTGCCTACCCTCATTATTCATACTAATATTACAAAAGGAAAGCTATAATCATTATTATTAATCCTTTATCATATTATAATCTCTATATTGTTTCAACAGTTCTATCTATCTTTATATTCCCAAAAATACATTACCAAGCTTTTGTCTAACCATTGATAGAACATATTCCATATCTTATGGATATGGAAGTGATTAAGAAGATTTTGGATTGTGCCGAAATGAGTAGATTAACATTTGAAATTAGGGATCAAGAAGGAAGGAAGGAAGAGTTGTGGGTGCTCCATCACTGGAGGTCTTCAAGAAGAGACTGGGCAGCCATGTGTCCAGAATGGTGTAGGGTCTCTTGCTTGAACAGGGGTTGGACTAGAAGGCCTCCGATGTCCCTTCCAACCCTCTCTCTATATATATATATATTTCATGAAAGACGAAAGGAGGCTGTCATACCCATACGGCAGTTTCTGAGAACAAGAATATTTCTGAAGTCCAGGAGAAACACTTGTGCCTCTTGACTTGAGCGAAAATAAATTATGGAGGTCAACAAGTGATGGAAGGCAACAGGGCCTTGAGGCAGACGGCCGCCGCAAATCACCAGCTAATGTATCCAGGAGCTCAAGTTTGTGCTCCCTTCAGAAAGGCGCCTGGCCCTTCCATCCCCAGGGCCAGAGAGAGAAACAGGGGTCTGACCAGCTCATCTTCGTAAAAGGCCCAAGGAGCAGAAGCAGAGGCCGTTCTTTCTCCATGTAATTGCTCAACAAGAGATCTGGAAGGGACCTTGGAGGTCCTCTAGTCCAATCCCCAGCCCAGGCAGGAAACCCTAGACCATTTCAGACAATTGTCCAATCACAATCCACAAGTGTTGGAGCACTCACAATTTCTGGAGGCAAAGCAGTTCCACTGGTGTGTCCTCACTGTCAGGAAATGGATGCTTGATTCCAGGAGTTGTTTCTCTCCTTGATAGTTTCCATGAAAGCTGGACAAGGTTTCTCCTTAGCTTCTCTGCAGATTCAGAACATTAATGTTGGGATACCTGTACCTGTGACAGGTAGCCCTTAACTTACAGCAGTTCATTCAGTGACCGTGCCAAGTTACAATGGCACTGAAAAAAAGTGACTTAGGAGTATTTTTCACATTTATGACCTACTAGTTGGATCCCTGTGTTCACTACTAAACTATGTGGTCAGGCTTAGTTTTTTGGGAGCAAAATATGGGGGGGGGGGAATTCTGCCTACCAGCATCCATCGGTATTCACCTGACTGAGGGCTGTTTGGAAACTGAAGCAGTATTTGCTGTGTGAGCAAGGAGGAGACAGCAAGGAGCCTGGGCGTGGCTTAGCTCAACTGTTCTGCACTAAAGCTACTTGGTGCTGAGAAACTGAAACTGAAACTCCTCTGCTTGGGGTTTTGCATTTGGAGCAGATTTCAGGTGGGGAAGGGAGTAGAACTCCTTAGCATCAGAGCGTGTTAATAATAACAATAATATAGGAAATAATAGGAATGCTCTGATGGTCATTTGGAAAAATCCTTCCTTAGTGAGCACCTAGAAGCCAAGAGGAACGTACGTGGCCAAAATTCAAGTTTGTAGGCTTTACGATTCTGGAGATTTAGTGATGATGCGTGAGTGGTAATTAGCTTTTATAGATAGATAGATATAAATATTATTTTTACTTTGTCAGCTTCTTTAGAAACAGGGTATGGAATTACTTCGATGCTTTTCACGCCTGTGTTTTGCGGGTGCCAGGAATGGATGCTGGGCAGCTGGCATGGACGGTGTCCAGCAAACACCGGCAAGCTGTGTGCCTGTCTTTCTGCCCACATTACGGTCACATTACGAGGGACGGGCAATTATGAGCTTCTGTGCAGCAGGGGAAAGCAAATATTGTGGCCGTCCAGGCGAGCCTTCAAAACAACCCCCCCCCACCCTTTCCAGATTTGAGGCACGTTGGCACCTTAATTGGCAGAAAGGCAGCCGGGCCGTCCAGCCTGCGGTTTGGCGAGACTTGAAACGGACGTGGGCTTCTTTGGCAAACCTGTGACAGATCGGATCTGCGTGTGAAGCTGCAATTAACACGTCTCAGGCGGGTCTCCCGCAGAAGAAGTTCCCGGCTAGATTAATGAAAATGCGTGCAGAAAATGTTTGTATCTATTAATCTCAATCAGAGGCGGGTTAGGGTGGCCGGAGAAGATTTTGCTTGGCCTTCAGGGTTCAGCTTGCAATGCTGTCCACTCCGGACATGGCCGGTCCTGTCCGCTCTGCCAGAAGGGGGAGGGGGGTCTTGTGGGAGGAGGAGGAGGAAGAGGAGAAAGTGTGGGGAAGATGAAGAAGGAGAAGGAGAGGAGGAGAGAGGAGGAGGAAGAGAGAGGAGAAAAAAGGAGAGAGAAGGAGGGGAAGGAGGGGAAGGGGGAGGTAGGGGGAGAAGAAGGCGGAAGAGAAGGAAAAGGAGAAACAGAAGGAGGAAGGAGGGGAAGAAGAAGAGGAAGGAGGAGGAAGAGAGAGGAGGAAAGGAAAGGAGAAAGAAGGAGGAGAACAACAACTGGGGGATCCAGGGTGCCCTTCTTCAAGGTTTAAGAAGAATTATATTTTGTAAGCATCACCTGTTGGTGCAGTTTCAGTGGGAAGGAGCCTGTTATGGGCAAGGGAAGTCTGGGAAGAGGGGAAGAAATTGTAAGCATTTCCTAACTCGATGTTTCTCAAACTCGGGGCCCTGATGACTGGGGGGACTTCAACTCCCAGAATTCCAGCCTGCCTCTTCTCCCCCCCCCAGATGTTTCCCGATCACTAAGCCAGCTGTGAATTTAAACCCTCTCTTTTTCAAAGCAGGGCTATTTCTCTGTTTTCTAATCAAGAGAAGAAGACATTTATCAACCCTTCTCCATAAAAAGAAAAAACAAGCTGACGGGAAGGAAGAAAGAAAAGAAGAGACAAAGAGAGACAGAGAGAGAGAGAAAACCAGACAAATTAAAGACACAGAGTGAAAGCCCAATCGTTTCCTTGCTGCATCTCAAAACACACCAAAACAAACTGTCTGAGAAGCGGGGTTTTTTTTGTTCTGTTCCTAAAGTTTTTATATAAGTCATAGCGGGAATCGATGTTTTCTTGACACGTAGGGATTTTAAAACTTCAAGGCACCCCGACTCTGGGTTGCAAAATCTTTAGTGAAATACAGTCAAATGACACAAAATCCATGACACTTGCCAGGCAGGCCCGGAAGATAGATCGTAAGACCTTGCCGCCAGGAGCTGCTTCAGATTATAAGTTATTTTGTTTTCTACTGAAAGCCAAGCAGGTGCCTCTTAGCAAACAGGGCTTCAGAAAATTCAACGCCGATAAAGATGTTTTTGTAGGGCATTTTGAAAGATTTTCCCCTTCCATTCTATTATTTTAGAGGAACAGAATAGAATAGAATAGAATAATAGAATAGAATTAGAACAGAACAGAATAGAATTAGAATTAGAATAAGAATAGAATAATAGAAAGAATAGAATTAGAATGGAATAGAATTAGAATAGAATAGAACAGAATAGAATAGAATAAGAATAGAACAGAATAAGAATAGAATA